>JBBIGC010144976.1:0-19533 GCA_037576955.1 Lepidarchus adonis | reverse complement strand
GAGGAGGGAGATCGTCTGTGATTACCCCCACTCCTACTGAAGAGAGCAGCATGGACAGAAAGCCTGATCTCCCCTAACGAACTGCAGATGCCTCTTCACATTGAACTCCTGATTTTATTTATTTATAGTTTTCTTCTCTTTTTATCGCTCTCCGGTGTTGACCAGAGGAGGATGGTTTCCCCTTCTGAGCCTTGGTTCCTCTCAAGGTTTCTACCTATAATTAGGGAGTTTTTCCTTGCCACTGTCACTTTGGATCATTGGGGTTCGGACCCAGATTCTATAAACTCTGTAAAGCTGCTATGTTAAAAGTTGTTAAAAGTGCTGTATAAATAAATTTGGCTTGACTTGACATTCCTGCAAATATTACCTTGCCGTCTACAATCCTCATAGACATTGTCGCAGACCAGGTACACACCTTCATGGTAACATTATTCCCTAATTGTGGTGGAATCATTTAGAAAAGGTCGACCAAAGAAGTTGTGTGCACATGCTCAACATCATATCCAGAGGTTGACTGCCAGTATTGATGCAGAGGTTGAAGGAGTGGGGGGGTCAGTCTGTCAGTGCTCAGACCATACACCGCACACTGCATCAAATTGTTCTGCATGGCAGTTATCCCAGAAGGAAGCCTCTTCCAAACAAGATGCACAAGAAAGCCCGCAAACAGAAGACAAGCAGACTAAGGACATTAATTACTGGAACCGTGTCCTGTGGTCTGATGAGACCAAGATAAATTTATTTGTGTAAGGTACACCACCCACTAAGCACCAGCGCTGGATCAGCGGCTTTATAGTGCCTGTTTGCCAGGACACTGAAAATAGGATATGGATGTGTCTTCCAGCACAACAATGACCCAAAGCAAACAGCCAAGGCAACAAAGGAGTGGCTCAAGACTGGCCTAGCTCACACATGTCAAACTCAGGTCCTGGAGGCTGGTATCCAGCACAGTTTGGAAGTTTCCCTCCTCAAACACACTCTCTAAACCTGACAATTAACAACTAATTTAAACCAGGTGTTTCTGAGCAGGGAAATCATCAAACTGTGCAGAGTTCAACACCCCTGGCTTAGCCAGTCTCTTGACCTTAATCCCATTGAAAACCCATGGAGAGAGCTAAACTTTGCGTTGCCAATCAACACCCTTGAAACCTTAATGATTTAGAACTGATCTGCAAAGAGGATTGGATCAACATTTCTCCTGCTATGTGCACAAATTTGGTCATGAGCTACAAAAAACGTCTGACCTCTGTGCTTGCCAACAAGGGTTTTGCCACCCAGGTCTTATTTTGCCAGGGGATCAAATACTTATTTCACTCAATGAAATGCATATCAATGTATATATTTTATATAATGTGATTTTCTGGACTTTCTTTTTGATATTCTTTCTCTCACTGTTAAAATAAGCCTACCATTAAGATTATAGACTGTTCATTTCTTTGTCAGTACGTACAAAATCAGCAGGGGTCATATAATTATTTCCTTCACTGTATATATACACATACACACTCACCAGTCACTTTATTAGGTACTTCTATTCAATTGCTTGTTAACACAAATAGCTATTTAGACAATCACATAGCAGCAACCCAATGCATTTAAGCATTTAAGTTTCTGAAATTCAAACCAAGCATCAGGATGAGGAAGACAGGGGATTTAAGCGACTTTGAACATGGCGTGGTCTGCTGATATACTGGGATTTTCACAATCATCCCCATTGGTTAACAGAAAATGTACAGAAAAAGAGAAAATATGCAGTGAGCGGTTGTGTGGATGAAAATGCCTTGTTGATAGAAAGGCAATAGTACTTCTAATAACCACTTGTTAGCACCAAGGTATGCAGAACACCATCTCAGAACACACAACACACCAAACCCTGAAGCAGATGGGCTACAGCAGCAGAAGACCACACTGGGCACCACTACCACCTAAGATGAGGAATCTGAGGCTACAATTTGCACAGGCCTGCAAGATTGGAAAAACATTGGCTTGTCTGAAGAGTCTTGATTTCACCTGCAACATTCTGATGTTAGGGTCCAAACGAAAACATGGATCCATCCTGCCTTGTGTCAACAGATGAGGCTACTGGTGGTGTTGTAATGGTTTCTTGGCACACTTTGGGCCCCTTAGTACAAATTGTGTATCATTGACTACAGCGTACTCGTCTTCTCATGACTACTTCCAGCAGGATAATGCACCATGTCACAAAGCTGACATCATCTCAGATTGGTTTCTTCAAGATGACAAAGAGGTCAATGTACTCAAATTGCCTTCACAGCCACCAGATCTCAATCCAATAGAGCCCCTTTGGGATGTGGTTGAATGGGGGAGTCGCATCATGTATGTGCAGCCAACAAATATGCAGCTACTACATGCTATCACATCAACCAAAAAATCAGGAACGTTTCCAACACCTTGTTGAATCTATGCCATGAAGAATTATGGCAGTTCTGAAGGCAGACGGGTACCAACCTAATAAAGAAGCCAGTGTGATTGGTCAGATGAAAGGAAATTGGTTAGAATGTGCAGGAAAACCTTGGAACTACCGGCTCAAGTCTGCCATGAACTGGCGTTTGCTGGAACACTGGTAACACTGGTGAAGCAAGTTTAACATTACCACAATGCAAGCGAATGCCGACCTGTCAAGCTTGAAATTTGCAGCTGCCTACATGGACGAGCCAAACGCCTTCTGAAGAAACATTTTATGATCAGGTGATATGAAGATTGACCTATTTGGCCACAGTTACAAGATGTATGTTTGGACTAGTTAAGGTGAGGCTTTCAAGCCTAAAATCACTAACAACTGTCAAGCATGGTGGTGGTAGCATCATGCTCTGGGGCTGTTTTGCTGCCAATGGTACTGGATGGAATAATGAAGAAGCAGGACAACCTCCAAATCCATTGCACAACATCTCAAATCAACAGCTAGACAGTTGAGGCTTGGACACAATTGGATGTTCCAACAGGACCAAAAATGGCCTGACCTTACCCATATTGAACATTTGTGGTCTATGGGTTGGTGCCAGCAAACCAACAAATTTAAATGGCCTGTACCAATCCTGTCAAGAGGAGTGGCCAAATATCCAGCCAGAAATATGTCACAAACTTGTTAATGTCTATGAAAAGTATCTGGTCATGGTGCATCTTGCAAAGTGACCTTTATGATTGTATGAATAATATTGACCCTGAGTAGATTAGAGAATATTCAATTCATGTTTCTGAAAATAATTGAAGATGTATGTTGTATAGTCATTCTACCCTGGAAAAGAAATTATTCAAATATTCCTATATATATATATAAACTTGGTCCAAAATAATGGCCTAGTATTAATTGTCTTTATTTGCCATTGTTAAACATTTGTGTCCATATCAAAGGATTAAGGATTCTTTCTTTAGAATTCGAGACTTGACTAATAGACTTAATGTATTGCCCTCATGAGCGCAGCAATCACCTAATTACTGTTGTTTGTATAATTCGTCAATACTCTGCCGTCCTAAGTGCTTAGTCTGACAATATGAAGATAATTGTGCAGGGAATGAGTTACACTGCGGTAGAAAATTGCACCATGGGATGCAGGGAAAGCACATCCGTCAGTTGGAGCTTTTAATTGCTAAATTAAATTTTTGCCATGTAGGTCATGCCAAATCATAGTTAAGGGGAACATTTTGTGTTTTCCCTTTGAAGATAAATCAAGTACGTTTTGACAGAACTTTATGGATTAAAGAGAAACGCTGTTTTGATTTGTTAAACAATTGTTCGGCTCAGTTTATCTTGTTATGGCAAAAAAATGATCATGTGCTTATCAGCTTACGTGGAAAACAGTGGACATTTTCTGCTGCAATTGCCCTACATTGCCTCAGTCATCACAGGACGTCAAGCTTGCACTTTGATGATGGGAGTTCACTCACAACAGCGGTTCTCCCCTCTCATCTCGCTTTCCATGCACGTAAAAGGGAGCTGTCAGTTAAGCCACACGACTCCCACGCCAATTTATTTGCATCCCTGATATCTTTTTCGAGCACTGGTCACTGACATGAAAATGAGCTTCTCCAAAGGCAGTTTTGATTGCCTGATAGTGCTCAGTCAGTGCAGAAATGAACTGCCATGCATGTAAGCGAGGCAATCAACAAACAAATATGTGGGAGAGTTGACTAAAGTAAGTCCAGATGAGATCACTGCTTGCTTCGAATAAACAACCCCTGTTTGTTCTCCCTCCTACCAAAAGTGCTTTTAATACTGTTGCAGCCTTCAAAACACAGAACACCTGCAATGATCACTCAGAAATTCGTGAAGAAGATTGCTCTTCATCTGAAGCCTGCGGGATGAAGGCCGTCTGCTTTTTTCTGCACTGTATTTCATGCTGTAATTGTGAAAGCCTGTTGGAGTACTGCCAGTGTTTTAGCAAAGCATCCTAACATGTTTAAGAAGATAAAAAGACTGTTTTCTTCTTTCTACTGGAAGAAAAATGTGACAAATGCTTGATTTTACTCATGTTGTGTTGGATTTTGTTGAATATATAGAGCATTATCTTTGTAAAAAGTGCTTCTCTGTCCTGGTTCTGAAGAATCACTGATCTGCGTGTTGTCTTTTTCAGACTAGCTGCGCAAATCAGATTTTCCATCATATCTCATTTGTACATAACCAATTTTCTGAACAGCACAAAGCAACTTTTTACAATTAAATTCAAGACAATTAGGTTTTAAATCTGATTCAGCTCCTATCTCTGGTCATGAGACTCAGATTGGACTGCATGTTGTTTATACCTGTTGTTGTTGTTGACCAGATATATAGCAAATTTAGATAAATTGATAAGGAATAAAGCACATTAAGACAATGAGATTGCCCATCTAGCATCCATCAAGTGCATTGTTAATATGGCCTCCATTGTGGATATGACAGTGACTGCAGTCTGACTATGCAAATCAGATTTTATGACACGCTAAAATCAGACTGGAACTATAATATAAAAATATTTTTCACTACTTAATGGTAAATATTCATCTTTTCAAGGTTAAATGTATGTAAACACACCATAGTGTATGTTAATATTTCTGCAATATATAGAAATGGACACAATAATATCTTCACAAAAAGAAAATATCTATTATTTCACAGACATTCCCTTTATGTTAATGGTTCTTGCTGTTTTTTCCTATGGTCAGATACTGTAGTATGAACCATAGTGTTATTTTCATCCAGATATAATAATCCAACTTTATCTTAAAGTCTATGTTTTGTTTCCATTTATAAATTATTGTGTGTATTTTTACTTGATGTACAATAAAAAAACACAGACAAGAAGATAGTTCGACTTTTCCTTAGGCCAATAATCATTCCACTAATCATTGCATCTAATTTCTAATTGTGGGTGATAAAGTGCTGGATGTAAATTTTTCTAAAACTACACAAAGACAAAACAGATATGAATCATTTTTCTTCTCGTGTTGACTGCTGTAACTCTCTCCGTCAGTCAGGTAACGATAATAATAAAAATAACTCAAAACTAACAAAATAAGCTTTACTCCTGTACTTGCATTATTGCGCTGGCTAACTGAGACAGAGTTGAATTTAGGTTTTATTATTCATTTTTAAAGCTCTTCATAGCACAGCTCCAAGCTCAAAGCTCTGACCTCATCAGCCTCCGTTCTGCCTCTTGAGCCCTGCAATCCTCTGAGGAGGTGTTTCAGATGTTCCACAAGCTTGGTTGAGGTCTAAAGGTGACCAGGCCTTTTCTGTAGCTGCTCAAAGACTATGGAACAATCTTTCCTGCTTTGTAAAGTCATCCCCCACAACAGATATCTATTCTTTTTTCAGACATTTGAGTCATTTTAAACACTATTTATTCAGTGCCTGTTCTGTCTTGTTACATATGTGTTTTATTCGCCCTTTTATTTGTTCAAATGTTTCAATTTCAATTGCTTTATTGTACAGCACATCTGTACGTTTTACATTATTTATATATTGTCTTTATGTAATGCTATACAAATTGTCAGGTGGTCAGGTGGTGAATGTTCTGTATTTTCCTATTCAAGGTGACCCCTGACTTGCGCCCATAGTCAGCTGGGATTGGCTCCAGCTTCCCCATGACCCAAAATGGAGAAGCGGTATGTGAATTATCAGTTTAAATGTCTGTTTAGTTTTAAATTGTTGTTCAAAAGTTAGTAACTCATAATAGTAACTTCAAATGATAATTTGTGTTATAATCTGTTAACTTATTTAAATTTTTATAAAATCTAACTCTTCTAAGCAGCCAGTTCTTTGTCACGTCACCTGTGCCATGTCTGTTTAGTTTGTTTTGTAGTGCCATGTGTTTTTCCTCATATCTTGTGTGTAGGCCTTAGTGCCACCTGATCTGTTCACCTGTCTCCACCCACACCCAGGTGTTTTGCATTATGTATTGTATTATATTATGTATTGTATTATATTATGTATTGTATTATATTATGTATTGTATTATATTATGTATTGTATTACCTGATGTTTCACACACCAGGTTCTCATTTTGATGTTAGGTTGTAGGTGTGGGTTCTTATTCAGATGTTTCATGCGTTGTCTGGTGTTTATAAATAAATGTGTTCTCCCAGCTCTAGTTTTTAATGGGTCCATATCTTCAATTTTTTCATTTATTTTATTTTTCCCTCTTATAATATTTGACTTTTATTCCATATACCTCTGTTCTGATTGGCCCAACTGTATTTTGTCTGAAAAGCAACCTGAGCTGAAATAGAATTAGTCTAATATAAATAGAATAAAACACACTGATACACACTGACAGGACAGATCATTAGGTAACTACAATATTAATGTACAAAGTAGAACAACCGGTTATATGTGTCTAATAGAGATATAGAGAGAACAATACATTGATCGAGTGTTTAATAATCCAACAGTACTCCTGCATAATGCACACACACACACACACACACACACACACATACTGATGTAAACTGCAAAGTGGAGGTGAGACTGGTGGCACATGGTTTCTAACATCTAACAGTGTTCACAGCTTAGTATTTATACATGACCTTCATAGGTGTCTCTGCACATTAGTGGTCATCACGTTCACCTCACACACAAGTTCGGAAATGGACAGAAACAAGTCATCAGGAACAATTATTTCAACATAAAAGAACCTTTCTGTTCCCTGTATAAAGGTTTTGTCTTCTTATCTTACCATTGAACACTCAGCCAACTACAGGCCAACGCCACATCCCACAGGAGTCCCCAGTTTCCCATGAATCAACAGTGCAGCAGTGACTGTTCTGAGAAAACCCAGCAGAACAGGTGCAGATAAAGCGGATAAATACCTACGTTGGGAAATTTTGCACAGCCCAAAGCCAGGATATGTTCTCTAGTGTCTGAGGCAATATGCTCATATCTCTTTTCATTTTCAGAGTCCCTTTTGAGTGGGAACAGAAAGGTGAAGGGTTGCTCGAGGATACTCTGTTGGGGTGTGGGGGGGGGGGGGGCAGCGCATCTCTATGATTGCTTGAAGCTCTGGAGGGCAAATTTGTCTCAACTGAAAATCAGTCTGGCACATTAATCCCAGCCATTAAAACCTCAGTGATGCATTTAGTGTCATGATTACACCCTCAGTAGAGCAGTCTTATCCCAGGAACCATTCCTCATCTCCGCTGCAGCACTGCAGCACAAAAATTACCATCTCTGTACCATTTGAGTAACTGTCACTTAAAAACAAGTCTGCTGTTTTCAGTACATCTCAGGACATGACTCACATACCAATAAATGATGGACTGAACATATTTCTCATTCATATTCTTTGAGTGATTAAGGAATTGATCCATCTTTCTCATCATGCTATAATGAGTTGATGATCTATTTGTTCTTGTCTATGTTAATCATGGCCATTAAAATATCTGTGGTTTATCACTATACTAAAGCACAGTGCCTCCAGCAGAACCACGGGCGAATACGCTTGCGTTCGCGGAAGGATTCAAGCATCTATGACGAAAAGAGGGGGAAAGTGGGCAGTGGGCAGTGGGCATCCAATCACTAGCTGAGCGTGGTGAAGTGTGGACATGGTGAAAAGGTGAGATGTAAATTTGCCAAGGTCCCGCCAATATGGGACAAATTTTGAGTTTAGAGAACCGGGGAACCGTGCAACCCAAATATTTCCCTTCGCATCTTCATATTTTAGTCTGATCCAGTGATATTTAAGGAAAAATGTAAAGTCTATACAACTTTTTCATTCACCACAATGCATGATCCAAGTTCATTTCAAGGATGCCCACATTCATTTAACCCAGATTCTTGATATTGATGTGTTGCTAATTATAAAACGATGACACTATCCATGTCCACTTGTAGATAGATGAAATTAGGTGCACGGTAAAGTTATTGAAAAATGGATTTGAACTATATGAAGTGTTATATACAGTTTATTCCAAAATATTTTTCTCCTCCTGCCAACTTGCAAAGCTATGGCTAGTTGGTTTAGTCTAGTTGGTTTAGTCTAGTTGTTAGTCCAGATGTTGTAAAAACTGATTCAGTTGAGTTTGACTGAAATAACTCTAAGGTAAAGGGCAAAACACTAAAGAAATTTAGAATTTTATTTTAAAACTTTCTAAGCATGAGGACATGTGCAATCCATGTGTGTTTGAATGGTTGTGTGTCTGGCATGGGTTGGCATGGGTTGAACCCTACCTTAGACCCAGCTGGGGTTGGCTCTATAACTTTCCTGTGCCCCAAAAATGGAGAAGTCGTGGATTATCAGTGTAAATGTTGGTTTTGTTTCAAAAAGAGCTTGTTTAAAACAAAGCAAAGCAGAACAGAGCAGAGAGATCAGACAAGGTCGGACACAAGGGCTTGGGTGCAGACACTAACAAGGGGACAAGGACTAAGGACTAAGGACTAAGGAGGGGCCACGAAGCAAACAAAAGACATGAAGACAGTAACAAACCTGAACACATTGAACAGGGAAATCGTAAAACATGGGATTTAGGACTTTTACCCCTCATCACTCATTTCTTCATTAGAGCCAGGAACTAAATCTCGCACCAATCAATAGCAAGGACAGAAGAGAATCCACCTGAGCCAGAGAGCATTAAGGCCAATCTGATACTCAAGGCCAGCGCATTAACGCCTTGCTAATCAGGGCTGGTCTCTGGGCTCCAGTTCGCTGTTGATTTTTATTGCCAGCTAATGTTTGGATGGACTGAGGAGTCTTTAATTGTGGTTGTAAATCAGGGGCTTGGCACCTGGTCTGCCTTTAGTGTGATGGCTGAGCAGTCGTTTGGTTTGCCATGAAAAGCTTAGGCAGCGAAACACTCTGCTAGATCAATTAAAAATCATTCTGTATTAGGCCAGTAGCAGATGCATTTTTGTGGCAGGAACTGCAATAATGAGAGAAATACACACAGCTTGTTATGCAGGCCTTGCAGGGTGACAAATATTGCTAAAAATTTACATAAAAATAAACATTTGACAAATTGTTCAGTGCAACCTAACTCCCTGTGTAAAAAAAACAGCAACAAATTAGAATTAATACAAGATTATAATAACGGTTTAAAGTTATTTCTGTGACTTTACAGCAACAAACCAATGACCTTGTTGAAAAATGTGCTACTGTAATCAGAGAAGCTATAGCACCACCAGGCCTGAAGACATTATGCAGTAAGATTACACCTCCAAATTCATTTTGGCAATATTTTTCAGAAGTTCAGTTCAGCTTCAGACGTTTATTGCTAATCTGACTGAGCGATGTTTAAAGACAGGGTACAATAACCAATTTATAAATGACAAGCAGACCCCATAATTGTGTATTTTCCTTAACCACAGTAAACAAATGTCTTTTCTAGAATAAAATAACTTTAATGAAGGCTTAGCTCCGCCCACACTCGCACCAATCATGCTGTGTCATATATCACTTAGAAGCTCATTTCCCTATAGCTAAATATATTTATAGTGAATGACAGGATTCCCATCACTATCGCATGTTCTCTGAAATCCCACGGGGTCTGGCTGTTCTGAAAGCAGCTTTCCTCATATCCTAACACAAACATCTGCACTTCTACCTTTCCTGCATTCAGAAAACTTAACATGTTCATTTCCAGCTACATTTTGAAGGATTTTACAGAAGGATGATTTTACTCATATTATGCAACATTAAAGCAATTGTTTTTTTTAATGACCGTGATTTTTATAGTCATCCATTCAGGATTCTTGATTAAATAAAATCAGATAAAAGTAATATAATTAAAAATATTTTTTTTAAGTTCTGGTGATCTGCTGCAAATGTATGCATTTGTGTATAATCTTGAACATTCTACATATATATGCTATTTTTTATTCACAAATGACCTTGTTTTTATAATGCCAAAGCATTTTTGAGTAAATAAAATCAGATTTAAAAAAACAGTTACCTTACAAAAAGATTTTTAAAATGTTAACCTGGTCCAAATGTATGTACATGTTTATATATGCAGATAGTAGTCTAATTTGCATTTGTTTTGTGCTGTTTTTGGACAAATATTGTTGATTGACATATAGTATAGAATTTGTTTGATTCGTACTGTTTTTCAGCTGGAGTCTCATCGTCTCATCTCTTTGTATACTGTACTGTGTATGGCATAGATGGCAATAAAATTTACTTTGACTTTGACTCTGACTTTAGTACAGCCCATCTGAGACATCTATCTATCCATCCATCCATCCATCCATCCATCCATCCATCTATATGCTATGTTTTTAGCATTTTTATTGTTGGTAGCTCATGTTGACTTGGTCATTGGTAAATCAAAAAAGTGATCAATCTTGCAGTAAATATGTTACCTTTGTACATTTAATACTTACGTATTACTTCAGTACTTTCATCTAAACAAAATTTGACTGAAAAACTTAAACTAAAATTTGCCACCGATTGACCATGTCTGAGAAATGCTGGGGTTGCAGTCTTACAGCAAAGAGGAGTGATATAACACTACCGGTGATTTCTGACCGAGCTCCATCTTCTAAAAAAAAGAATCATGTTTTAGAATAGTATGAAAACAAAACCCACTTTCAGAACTGAAGGTAACGAGAAACAAGAACCTTGATAGAAATGTAATGAAGTAAAAAGTACAGTTTTGTCTTTCAAAATGTAGTGAAGTGAAAGTATAAATCTTCCAAAAAAAGACTCAAGTAAAGAACAGGTAGTCAAAAACTGTACTTAAGTACAGTACTCAAGTAAATGTACTTAATTACTGTCCACCCGGAGCCTGTCTACCTGGTCGACACCAGATACCAAAAACAACCAAAAGACAGTCAGATCCAGCATCTGCGCACAAGCATATAGTAGAGGGAGATGGTCCACGGTAGTTAAACTAGTTTGGGACATGTGAGCAGGAGGCCCCAATGATGGATGATCAGGTTGTGAGAAGGGGGGTGGGGGTGTAGGAGTGAGTGGGTTCCAGGAGTAAAAATTTCAAAACAAAGCAGGACTGTGAGATTGAACACATGCTTTCATAATGGTAAGTTATAGTTCAGGAACTTACATCACTCAAACCAAAGCCAAATGTATGTATTTTATCAGATTTCATGTTGTTTTTTTATTAAAGGAATGAGCAACTTCAGGGCATGTGTTCCAATGGTTTTACTGCAGTTAAGAGATGTTGAAAAACAGATATTGTCAAAGAAGAAGAAGATACATGGGAGGGTTACCCTGAGTGACAATCAGCCTTCAGATCATAAACCAGATGTTTTCACTGTGAAACACGTCTCCAACAGCCTCGGCTTCACTACTCCATGACATCAGCATCGCAAATGCAGCTCACAGAGCGACCACGATGAATCAGTCCCGGCGGCAGATGAAAGCAGCGCTGGTGCTCAGATTCCCACAGCGTTCGAGAGTGTGCTGAATCTCTTCTGCGTGATTCATAGGAAGAGTGTTTGTCTTTCTTCTCCACACAGCCTCTGAAAGCCCAGAGCTCCACAATCAAGGCTGTTTGTTTCTCTCAACAATCACTTGGGCCTATTCAGCAGCACCCATCCAGCCACCACCCCATCCTTCTCTCCATGGATCCCCTCCAACTCCCTTCTGCTATCTCCATGGCAACTAACATTATTCACCACACGCTCTCAATGGCAGGTAAATGGAGCAAGGCCATCATGAGGGCCCTGACCCAGCCGTCGTTTAGCGAGACCACCAGAGATCTTGTCCTACCTCCCGCCGCTGTGGAGGAAATGAGAACACCATGTGTGAAGCACTGTCATGCAAGAGCGAGCTCCCAGAGCTCAGCTTGCTTCCTCACACTGAGGTTCTTTAAGAAGACACTGAATGTAGAAGATCGCCTGGCGTGAAAAGTGAGGACACTAAAAGATGAATGGGGAACAAAACGTTGTATATGCTTTTGCCTCTGGGTTTAACGTCTTTTTGCCTGACAGCTGAATTTAAAATGAGCGAGTGAGAGGAAAGCTGGTAAGGAGTGATAAATGTGCATTGACTGGGTATTCTCATACCTGTCAAAACAGCTAAATCCACAGACTGTATATGACACCTACTGTAGCATTTGCAACTGATATGCTGTACTGTTTAAAATGATATCTTTGAGGGAAAAAAAACAACCATTCATACAACGCCATTGCTTTTTCTTTCAGAGGAATGGAAACCATGCTAAAACAAGCTCTTTGTAGCCCCACAATAGAAATTGCTGTTTACATTTGGTGCATTTTTAAAAGAATCATCCTTTTGAGAGATTTATAGGGTACCAAACTATGGCATAGTTCCAAAGAACTCTTTGTGGGGCCTTTAATTTTAAAACTGGGAGATTACATTTGACTTTTAACAGAGCTATCAAAAAGACTTCTGCATTAAAGGCCCTAAGTGACCTGTTCATTGAATGAATGGCTTTCCATGTGAGGAGTTATACAAGGACTAATGTAATAGCAACATGCTGAATTTCACACACTGGTAAAAGTGAGAAGTTCATTTAGAGTGTTTTTGAAGCTTTTTTCATACATAGCAAAACTTTCCTTAAAAATGTTTTAGGTTTTGCATTATTTCTTTAAGTTGAATAAATCCTAAATATACTTTGTGCACTCAGGATCTACATGGAGTCACAGAGACATAAACCTGATTGACGTCATATGCATTGCAAGCTCACATTGGAAGCAAAACTGTAGAAATTAAAGCATAAACATGTTTTTTTTAATTATGACCAAAATGCATTTTAAGAAAAGAAAATAATTGCATTGTTTTTCTTTTAATCACAAGCTAAGTTTAATGGTAGACAAAGACAACCTGTATGCTGCCCTCCTAATGGTGTGCATAACCAAAATTAGACAGCCAGCCAAACTCCCTGAATGATCAACACAAGAATCAGGATGTAGCGTCTCAAGCTCCAAGTTTTAATGGACTCTTGTTGTCACACAAGGTGTAAAACTAAAAAAATACAGAGATGACATTGAATAAATTATTTATACAACACTAAGCATGAATTTTAACCCAAATTACATGAATTAACTAAAAAATAAAGTGCAGGTATCTTAAATATCCTGGCAGCATGCTACGATGAGCATATCTTAAGCTAAACAGTGTTAGCTAACCAAAACCCTGGATAATAATCTAACAACATGAAAAATATCTATCAATATGCATCAAACTAAAGAATGTCTGTGTAAATAATAAAGTTATACTTACAGACGATGCTTACTATGGCTCAAATCAAACAGATCATGACAGATGAGAAGACAGCTCTAAGATTTGCAGCTCTCTCCATCTACTGACAAGACCATGTGCTAAACTGCTTCCTATTTCCTTTTCTAAATTTCTAACTTCCTGCTGCAGTACCACATTTGACGACATCACTAAATAGGGTGCTGCTAAAAACGCATAAACTTTAAACCAGCCTGGGAAGCAGAACACTCTACGCCTGGCATCTGTGATGCCACTAACACTGCACTATTTACACACTAACTTGGTCCTCTTTGGGACGAAGAAGAACAATGGCTGAAACAGGCCTCAGGAATGTCTTTGGCGTTCCTTGTGCTGCAGTCTTCACTTCGACCTTTCACACCTTCCCGTCCTGGCTTGGGTAGGTTGCTGTCACCAGTGCCAAGGACCAATCGTTTCTCGCAGCTTGGCTGTCCTTTATCAGCACCATGTCGCCTTGTTGCTGTTTCGTCAGCCCAAGTTCCTTAGTTGCTTTACTGGTCAACGGATTGCGAAAAATCGCCTCAGGGCGTTGATACAACTAGAGGAGTCCATGGACTCAATCACCTCGATATGCACTGCTCTAGTACTCATGCACGTAAATAATATCGCCCATCTTTTACTTTCAGCATGCCCACCTCTTGTGCACCTTGCGGTGACCCTCCACGGCCCAAAAACATCCAGCCCAACATAACTGAAGGGTGGTGACGTACTGAGGTGCTCAGGTGGCAGATCCGCCATGGTTTGCTCTTCCATCTAGCCTCGGAGCTTCCAACAAGTGACACAACCATGTATAATGGAGCTGACGAGCCTTTTACATCCAATGATCCACAGGCCAGCAGACCTTACGGCCCCTTCAGTGAAATGGCACCCCTGATGTTTCACCTGCTTGTGATGCTAGTACACTAACAGGGCAGAAACGTGGTCACGCTTAGGTAAGATAATGGGGTTCCTCTCAGCATGTTCCATGGCGCATGTGTGAGCCTGCCTCCAATTCTCATGAGGCCTTCTTTTACTACTGGACTAAGCCTAACGAGGGGGCTGCTGTTAAGCAGTGCCTTGCCATGAGTCAGAGCAGAGAACTCAGCTGAGAAAGCTTCTCTTTGGACTGCCTGCATAATAACATTTATGGCTTGTGAGCGTTCATCCTCTACATCCCTTCGCATAGTCCTTAGACTTGTGACCCTGGACTATGTGGATGAGTAAGGCAACGGCTCTTATTAGTGAGTCCCAGGTAGAAAATCGCTTGAACCTCTGAGTCATAAAGGATTGCACTTGGACCTTAGTGTGGAAGCTTAACACCTCGGACCGCACCTCGACGTCAAGTTCAGGACCAATAAGTTCAAAGGACTTGGGTTCCTCTTCCAGGCCATCATATGGTCTTTGGAGGAAAGCTGGTCTGCCGAATCAGGTAGTTTTCATGAATGTGCGATCAGCCGGATTGTGCTCTGTTGGTACATAAAACCACTGCTCTGGCTTGGTCGACTGACATATCCGCTGTACTCTGTTGTGCACATACAAGTAGAATCGCTTCACCTCGTTATGTATGTACCCTAAGACCACTTTACTGTCGCAGTAGAACTTGACTGCATCCATCTTGAGATCTCTCTCGTCAAGGATGAGTTCTCCCATTTCTACAGCTAGCACAGCGGCGCAAAGTTCAAGCCGAGGGATAGTGGGCCTACACTGAGGAGTTAACTTGGCTTTCCCTAGGACAAAGCAGACATTGCTGTTCCCGTCTTCGTCAATGGCTCGAAGATAAGCGACTGAACCAATAGTCTTGACGGAGCTATCAGAAAACACGCACAGTTCCAGTTGTTGTGCCTTAGTAAGGGAATCTGATGTGTAGGTACATTGGATGTGCAGCTTTTTCAGCTCTAGGAGCGAATCTCACCAGGTTACCCATTCGTTTAGTTTCTCTTCTGGGAGTGGAGCGTCCCAATCAGAAGTGTCACAGGTACTGTAAGTTCCCATAGTAGACCTCTTCCTTGCACCATGACCGGAGAGGCTAGACCAAGTGGATCAAAGACACTGTTGATGGTGGACAGGACATCGTGCCTGGTGAACGGCTTGTCAGCCACAGACACTTGGGAGGTGAATACATCACTAGCTACCTCCCAGCACAGTCCAAGACTTCGTTGTAAAACCATGCTCTCCTCACTCAAGTCTAGATCCTGTATGCCCGCAGCATGATCTTCTGGTGGGAAGGCCTTAATTACAGCTGGACGATCTTGTGGAGTCAAAGGTTTGACTCAGTGAGAGATGCTTGCGTCCTCTTAAGAAGGCTGATGGCCTTGGTATCGCTGGGCAAGGACATGAGACCATCTTCTACGGAAAAGTGTCTCTCTATGAACCTTCGCGTGTCTGAGCCATTTTCGCATTCACCCTCTTTGGCAGCAAGCCTCAGCCCATAGATGGCGATGGAAGGCAAAGGGCTATTGCCAAAGACATGTACCTTCATCAGGTACTCAATTATGTCTTTTGTTGGGTCGTTATCCCTGAAGCACAAGAACCTCAAGAAGTTCCGGTGATCCTCTCTGAATAAAAAGCAGTGAAACATTTTCTGGATGTCTGCCATGATTGCCACTTGTTTCTTTCGGAAGCAGAACAGGACCCCCAGCAAGCTATTATTAAGGTCTGGACCGGTCAACAGCACGTTATTGAGGGAGATGCCGCCTTCCTGCGCACTGGAGTGGAAAACCACTCGAATTTGATCTGGCTTCCGAGGGTGATAGACTCAGAATGTCAGGAGGTACCAGCACTTCTCGTCTTGCATCAGGGGAGGGGCTGCTTCAGCATGATCATCCTCAAACACCTTTGTCATGAAATTAAGGAACTGCTGTTTCATTACAGGTTTATTGTTCAGTGTCTGACAAAGTTAAGAAAGGCGATTCAGTACCTGCTTTCGATTGTTTGGGAGTCGTCTTCGCTGAACCTTGAAGGGTAATGGGGCAACCCAGTTGTTCTTGTCATCCCTGTACACCTCTGAGTCCATGATCTTTAGAAAGGCTACGTCTTTGATGGATTAAGCAACTTTGTCGTTATTTGTTGTTCAAAACCCAAACAATGCTCTGCAACTCTTTCTGAACTGGACTTACGGGTGTTGATGAAACCACTTGGTTGTTACAGGGTGACAGAAGGTAAGGGCGTCCCTTCTCCAAAACATGGGTCTTGAAGGCGCTCACCCTAGGCTTATGAGCGAGTCCAAGGCACAAGGCAATCTTTGTGCGAAGGGAGAATCATGTGGGTCGTTGACCTGTTGGCGCACCTTATGTGCTCTTATGATATCTCTCCCTAGCAAGAGGAGGATTTGTGCATTCGGATCAAGAGCAGGGATGTGCCTTGCCACAGACTTCAGGTGGGGATGGAACAGAGCTACCTTTGGCGTCGGGATTTCTGACCTATTTGTGGGTACTTGGTTGCATTCTATTAACATTGGCAAAGCAAGGGTAACTCCTCCCTTCACGGACTCTCGAAGCCTTCTGCCTTGCGGCCAGACATTTCCATGACACCAGCGCATGTCTTCAATGAATAGCGAGATGAGTCGCTCTTGACATTGAATAGGTTGAAGAATTCAGGCTTTACCAACGAGCGGTTGCTCTGGTCGTCATGTACGGCGTACATATTGATTGCCTTGTCGCACTGCCCCTTGGGAAATACATGTACCAAGCATATTTTCGAACAGGACATTGCTGGTTGCCCTACACCGCAAATCTCTGTGCAGTGTGACCTGACTGTAGGCACAGTCCTGCGTTCTTTTCTTTCATCTTTTTCCTCTGGCATAGAAGTAGTGGCTGGAACTTTGGGTGTCTGAGGTGCCGGGCCAGTGTGCATGGCTGCAATATGGCGGTCACTTTCACACTCAATGCATTTTAGAGTGACTTTGCAGTCTTTGGCTAAATTGGAAATTGACACACAACACCGATAACATATCCCGTTTTCACGAAGGAACAACTTCCTTTCTTCAAATGGGTGTGGATTGGACAGTTCTTGTCGGGGTTCTCAGCTTGCTTTGAGACTTTAGACTTGGTCTGTTTTGTGGACTGAAACTGGTATTTTTCCTGTCCGAAAGCCTACCTTATCTTTTGCAGGAGGATTGCTACCGATGGGAATAGCTTGGGTCATTCCTGATTTCTGCTTCATAGTAGACAAATTCCACGAAGAAGGAGAATGGGGGAAAGAACCAGTCATGTTCTTCTTTGAAATTTGAACCTCGTGTTATCCACTTCTCCTGCAGAGCGTGCAGAAATTTCTCTACTATGGGGCTAATCCCCCGAGAGGTATCCAGGAAGGCCAACCCAGAAAGGTATCCATCCTTTTTGCAGATAGAAGCTCCATAAGGAGGTCTCCGAGCTCTTTTAGTTTGACATGCTCTTTACTGGCAATCTTGGGAAATGCATCCAGCTTCTTGAAAAGAACTTTTTCAAGTACCTCAGGCGCTGCATATGACTTACTCAGCCTACACCATTCGTGGTTCAGTGCTGCACTGGGATTGTTGACATGCACCTGGCAAATTGTACGGACATGACAAGATGACTCCTTGTCTAGCCACTTAGTCAAGAGGTCTAATTCTTCGCTAGCTGAAAGGCAGAGATCTCTGATGGCATTGTGAAAGGAAGACTGCCATGCCCTAAAACTCTCAGGGCGATCGTCAAACTGAATGAGACCGGTTGTCACTAGCTCAAGATGTGCTAAGTACTTAAAAAAGTCGGTCGTCACTGGTGTCTTATGCTGACCCTCTGGGTCGGTATGCTGATGAGGTGTGTACTGTTGAGCCGAAGGGTTTGTCTTGAGGTAAGTTTGATGATGAGAGGCTTACTGTTGTGCTGAAGGAGTTATATTGCGGCCAGTGGGGCGATGAGGGGAGTAGACTTGAGCTGAATGGGCCATATCATAGAGCTGTGGTTTAGAGCATGACTCATCTTCATTTCGATGTGTCGAATCAGGAGGTTTGGTGGGCGCTTTACGTGAGATGGCAGCATTTTGGGGAGATGGGTCATTTCCAGAAGCATTAGCAGGAGTTACCAAATTTGACCAAAATTCCAAGGGATCGACTGCGCTGAAGTGTGGGGTCGTCATGGTGTGAGGATGCATGTAACTCGTTCTGCTCTCTTACAAATGCACTCGTGCGATCCTCGATCTCCGTCTTTGCTGACCTTATGCTGCCATATGCATTGTCTGGAGCTCTGACCTGCTCTTCAGCAGCCTCCAAGACATCTGCCTGCCTACTGGCAGCTGCTGCTTCTCGCTGGCATGCCAAAGTCTACAATTCAGCATCCAGTTTTGCCTTTTCGAGAACTGCCCTTGTCTTTCTCTCGGCCAACTCTACTTTTAATTTAGCTTCCTTCTCTGCAAATGAAGCTCGTACACGTGCTGCTTGTGCATTTGCACGGACCTTGGCTTCTGCACTGGTTGAAGAGGCGGATGTGCGCACGATGGCTCTGCTGCTTGCGTAAGAAGAGTTGTCATTCTCTTTGCTTGTTGCCATGATGAGCCTTTTTTTGCCACTGTACTTGTTATTGAACCGACTGTTCAACTGTTTTTTTACTGTACTGCCATCCTAATGGTGTGAATAACCAAAATTAGACAGCCAGCCAAACTCCCTGAATGATCAACGCGAGAGTCAGGATGTAGCGTCTCAAGCTCCAAGTTTTAATGGACTCTTGTTGTCTCAATATTTAAGTCCAGGCTAAAAACATATTTATTTAGTCAAGCCTTCTGTTAGTTCTAGACAAGGGGCAGAACCAGAGGGTTTTCAGGCACAGAGTTTTCTGGTAAACTGGGATGCTTGGATGCTGTCGCCCCCCCATCCAACGTGTTCACTCAGTTTTGTTGACGGTCGAGTGGTTGGCTGTGTTGTGACCCAGGATGCCCTCATGTCTGTGCTACC
>JBBIGC010144959.1:0-19536 GCA_037576955.1 Lepidarchus adonis | reverse complement strand
TAGTTACACTGTAGTTACATGCATTGTTAATGTGTAACTACACAGTAATTAGAGACACTTAATATAAAGTGTAACCCGATCACCTCCTCAGAACTGCCTGTGTGCAACCGGACTTATGTGCCTTTAGAAAAGCGCTATATAAATAAAATGTATTATTAAATGTGTGATAGTAAACGTGACTTGGCTGATCAACGACGTTTGGGTTAAGGGTCAAATTGTATAAATGAGATTTTTCTTTTCTTATCATTTTTATATGCAAATCTTTCCTTTACATCTGTTACAAATGTCTGAAGTGGCAATTATTTTTCTCCCCTCTGAGAGTGGAGGTTGTTCAGGATTCTCTCCATATTTCCTCAATAAAATATCTCTTGACAAGACTTTAATGAGAGATCAGTCCCAGCACTGGCCTGCAGTGCACTGACAATGACAGGAAACTAATTATCTGTTTAATCAGATTTAGGGAATAAAAAAATCCGTTTTTATTCCCCTTCTGACGAACGAAGAACCATTTTTGTAGTGAACTATTCCATTCCGGTTCTAAAGAAGTGATTCTGACAGATTATTTCATGCAGTTCCAGTGCTTCATCTCACTCTCTCTTTGCCCTTTCTTCCTTTCTCTCATTCGTTCTGCCTTTCTTTCTCTTATTGTCTCTCTCTCTCATCTCTTTTGCCTCCAGCATTCAGGGCCTTCTTGGGCAAGACGGATGTTTCGAAGGAGCTGGAGGAGGTGCATGCAGAGAGCAGGGCTCAGAACACCCTGCAGATGGCTTCGGCGATGGAGCTTTTTAGAAACAGAGCCGTGCGCTGGCAGACCATCACCGTCATTGTCACCATGGCCTGCTATCAACTGTGTGGCCTCAACGCTGTGAGTCCACACTAACATTCTGTCCATAATCACAATCTCAGGCAGCAAGACACCAAAAAACGTTCCGATACCCGAGATTCCTCACTTCCACAAATGGTCCCTGAAGGGCAGTATGGTTCTCCATGTCTGGCCTTGCATTTTGTCATCATTTCAGAGTACTAAAGTACTTACCTTAGTAACAATGAGGATTTGCTTATTGGCCCATTCAAATTCACCACTACGATGAATTTATAATATGGCTGCCGTGGTTACTTCATTAAGATAAGATAGATGATAAAGAAATGAATTTATTAAGGCTAGTGTGTTTCTAATAATTAGCTGCTTTGTGATTTAAATTATAAATCTGGGACTTCACAGGTTATTATAAAGTCATGTTCAGCAGTTTGAACACTGTCCAGAAAGGGGGCGCTGTAAGCACACAAATTGCTTTAATGTTTGTCACTAAAAGGGAAGAAACGCACCCCAGCAGGTTCTAATTACGTTGTTTGTGGTTGCAATTATATATTTCATGAATATAAAGTAAAATTTAATGGTTACTACTATAAATAACATGATTTTGATTACCCAATTAATTGCTAAAATGCTCAATGTATTTTTACTATTAAAATCCTATCAATAAATAAAAAAATCAGTCTAAGGTCATTAGGGTCCCCCAGTGCATTTAATTCCCATTGTTCTGGTCTTTGGCTTACCTAGGTTTAGGCTACCATCCTCCTTCAGAAGTACAGTTATAATTATTGGCACCTCTGGTTAAGATGTGTTCTTTAGCTTCTAATACATTCAGTTGTCTTCCAAAAAATTTAGGACCACAATGAAAAAAGAAGAAAGTCCAACCGTTAATCAAATCACGTGTGCCACAATTATTAGCACCCCTGATGTTAATACTTTGTACAACTCCCAACAAAACAGCACCTAAACGTCTCTGTTTCACAAGATAGAATACAGAAAGACAAATCTTCGTCCATTCTCTCTAAATCATCCAGCAACCTGGGACCTCTCCTCTACACTCTCCTCTTCAGCTCACTCCACAGCTCACTCCGAAGCTCACTCCACAGCTCACTCCACAGCTCACTCCACAGCTCACTCCACAGCTCACTCCACAGCTCACTCCACAGCTCACTCCGAAGCTCACTACACAGCTCACTACACAGCTCACTACACAGCTCACTACACAGGTTTTCAATGGGGTTGAGGTCTGGGGACTGAGATGGCCATGGGAGGAGCTTGATTCTGTGTCTGATGAACCATTTCTTTGTAGATTTGGCCACATGTTTAGGGTCATTATCTTTCTGAAAGACCCAGTGATGACCAATCTTCAGCTTTTGGGCAGAGGCCATCTGTTTTTGATTTAAAATGTCCTGGTATTTTAAAGCATTCATGATGCCATGCACCCTAACAAGGTTCCCAGGGCCTCTGGAAGTTAAACAGCCCCACAGCATCACTGATCCTCCCCCATACTTCACAGTGGGCATGAGGTGTTTGTTGCCAAAAAGCTCAATCTTGGTCTCATCTGACCAAAGCACATGGTCCCAGTTGAAGCCCCAGTACCACTTAGCGAACTCCAGACAAGAAAAAAAGTTTTTTTCTGTGCAAACCTCCCAAACAGCTTGTTGGCATGTAGACAGCACATGATGGTTGTTTTGAGCCCAAGATGCTACAATTTGTTGCAATTCTTTAACAGTGAGTTTTGGAGAACTTTTTATTTCTCTTACCATCCTCCTCACTGTGCGTGGTGGCAAAAAAGACTTGCGTCCTCGTCCAGGCTTGTTTACCACTGTTCCAGTTGTTTTAAACTTCTGAATAATTCCCCCTGACAGTAGATATGAGCAGGTGCGGGCGAGTGGATATTTTCTTGTAGCCGTTGCCTGACATGTGAAGGTCGACACATTTCTGCGTTACTTAAATGGTGTGTTCCTTTGTCTTTCCAATGTTGAAGAGTGGACAAGAGAAATGGCCATTGTGTCACATTATATTTATACCCCAGGGAAACAGGAAGTGATTAATTACTTCTTAAATGTTCCTAGACACTCTGATCAACTTTGTAAACTACTGTAGAAATATTTCAATTAGATTTACTTCCTATGAATTGTTAGGGGTGCCAATATTTGTGGAACAGGTGATTTTATGAAAAAAAATTGAGTTGAAGGTTACATTTTTCTAAAATTTTCAGTGTGAGAGTATGCTTCTGCAATAAAAATTTAATTTATTTTAAGGCTTTTAACACATCTTAACCAGGGGTGCCATTATTTATGGAGGGCACTGTATATACAATTATAAGATTGTGAGTTTTGATTGTCGTCTCGTCTCGTCTCTTCTCTTTTTTTTCTTTTCTTTTCTTTTCTTTTTTTTCTTTTCTTTTCTAGTACTAGCACACTCTAAATCTGGGGAATAAGAGGAGTTAACATATTCCATAATCAGTCTGTAATTACCTTTGAATGTAGTCATTAGTAACTGTAATTAATTTTCTGTCACAAAGAGAACTTGTCTGCTCACAGTCACTAATGGATTTGGAGTAAAAACGGTAGAATCTGCACTAATCACTCCCCCTCCCCCACCCACCCCGCCCCCAAAAACACGCACACTTGTTCTCCACTTGCTTCAGTCAATCCTGTCAGAAATCATTTGCATGAAGACATGTTTTTGTTCGCCTTAACCGTGATGGAAAGCTTTGATTGGCTGCATGCTTTGATGCTGCCGACAAATGAGGGGAGTGTGTAATGAGTGGAAATGAAACTGATGAGTAATAAAGTTAAATCACAGCTCTTCTCAGTTTGGGGCCTGTACTAATGAAATGTCTGACTTTCTGCTCCATTAGGGTGCCAATGCTAATAATCTATTCATTAAGATGTTTCTGAACAATGCCAACACTCTCAGAATTCTCACACACTCATCGATGTGCACTCTCGGTGGTGAAAGCCCTCTAGATGCTCTGCTTTGAGGTCAGACAGTCGTTAACACTACGTCTCGCTGAGCTTTTAATAGGTCACTCCCTCTGACATGGAGCTCCATCACAACACTGGAGAACAGCTTATTGACCGCTTCTGCTATGGGAGCACCCACACTAACATGAGCCATAACATTAAGACTACCTACTTAATATTGATTAGCTCCAGTCATGCTGCTGAAACAGTTCTGACTGTGGTTTTTTTGACCCCTTTCTGTCAGAGCAGCATTAACATTTGGTACAAGAGCTGATCTTTGGGATCACACCACACTCTCCACATGTATCTGTGAGCTTTGGGTGCTCATAACCCAGTGGATCACTGTTGTTAGGTACTAACTATTGCAGATCTGGGACCCGCTGTTCTAGAGATGCTCTAGTCATCACAATAAGACCTCAGATACACACTCTCTGCTTTCAGTACATCAACTTCAAGAACTGACTGTTCTCTTGTTGCCTAATATATCCCACCCCCTGACAGGTGCCACTGTAATGAAATAGCTATATAGTCAATTTTCTTCATGTCACTTCATGCCATTATCTGTACTGTGATCATCTACAATATACACATAGTAATAAAGATAATATTTCTGATTTTGAAAGATGTTATAACTCGAGCTGCTAAGTAGATCACAGGTTGTCTCCTCAGCTATTGTGTAGAATTAATGAGCTCCACCACCAGTGGACCAGATTTAACCTAACGAAGCATAACGTAATGAATTATTGATTAGCCAAACCCAGCATTAGTTGGTATTTACAAACAGTTCTCTGGGCTGCATGGAGGGCAGGAGAGCTGCCAAAACAGGGACAGACCTGAAATGTCAATTAGAGGAAGGGGAACTGCACCATTAAGAGGCTGAGGTGTAAACATAGTCTCTGGTCTGAATTCTAAATACAGTTCATCTTTCTGGACTAATCATCACACACTCAGAAACTCATGCTATGATTCAATTGATCATGATAACGACGACAGTCATGTTATTGTCCACCCCTACAGTGAGCTAAGCTGCTGCTGTTTGTACTGTTGACAGATCTGGTACTACACTAATGGGATACTTGAAGCTGCAGGATTCCAAAAGGACACCATTCCCTACATCACCCTCAGTACCGGAGGCATCGAGACGCTGGCGGCCATTGTATCGGTGAGATCAGTTCCTAACATGACAGCTTCATCCTAATAAATATATATATATATATATATATATATATATATAAAATAAAGAGAACACTTAAACAACACAATGTAATTCCAAGTCAATCACACTTCTGTGAAATTAGACTGTCCACTAAGGAAGCAGCACTGATTGAGAAACAATTTCACATGTTGTTGTGCAAATATAATAGGTGGAAATTATAGGCAATTAGCAAGAGATCCCTAATAAAGAAGTGGTTCTGCAGGTGGTGACCACAGAACACTTCTCAGTTCCTATGTTTTCTGGCTGATGTTGTGGTCACTTTTGAATGCTGGCGGTGCTTTCACTCTAGTAGTAGCATGAGACGGAGTCTACAACCCACACAAGTGGCTCAGGTAGTGCAGCTCATCCAGGACGGCACATCAGTGTGAGCTGTGGCAAGAAGGTTTACTGTGTCTGGAGGTACCAGGAGACAGGCTAGTACGTACAGTATAGAGACGTTAATCATTTAAAATTTTTCTGAAAGAAAAGAAAAAAAAATTAAAATAATGAAATTCTGCATAAAATGCTTAGTACGATAAAACAGGAATATTACAACAAAATAAATAAATAAACAAACACCCTGAAATGCTCACACAGGCAGCTTTGCTTTCTCCACACTGCAAATGCTTACGTCTGTTTGTAGGATCCCATCAACCATGGAGATGACATCCATACCCCACTGCCTTTATATCAGTTTTGCTGAGATGTCAGGATGTAAACAGCATGCTTCAGCAGTCAGGACCTAAGGTCAGCCTGATTAAAACAGGCCAATATGGTGCGGGAAACCTCAAGATAGAACTGTAAACACTCCACTGAGTCAGATGCAGAGTTTTGCAGGCTTTTTCTATATAGTCACACATGTGAAAATGGCCTCACAGCAGCAAAACAATCAAGAGGCACACATTCTTATTCCCAATTCATTACATACTATGGCTTGGTCAGTCACCCATAGCTTCTTATTGTAATGCTTTAGGTTTTTCTAGCATTGGTTTAACCATCATGTTAAAAAAAACTGTTTTGCTGGGAACCAATATGGGCCATCTCATGTGCCAGGTGAGAATTTTACTGATGCCCCATATGATTGACAAAGATCACAGTACACACTTTCTGGGGCATTTTGTTCACCAGTAGGGCCTGTTGAAGTGACGTAAGCCAATGGCTCGTATAACAGCCGCAAAAGACAACACAGAGGACGCCATGACTGAAGTAGTTTAACATGTGAAACCCATGCTGTATTTTTTCTGTGTCATATCAGCTCCAAAAAGCCTGGACTTTACCGTTTATCCATCTGTTTTTTTACCTCTTTTTTTTAGAGCTAAGAGCCATTGCTCACAATGAGAATGCTTATCATGGTGCCTAATTAGGGAATGGCCTTACTTAAATTTCATGAGGGATTCTGAAAAAGGCTATTCCAGGGTGACTCAGAATAGTCCTGTCACTATTAGTGTTCTCCATGTGTGTGCAAAACCAAAGCAATGGTTTCAAAAGTTTTTTTGTTTTTTTAAGCAGGAGTAGGGTTAGAAAAGATCTCTAACATACAGAGAAGCAAGATCGTACAAGGCTTTGAAAGTAAGAAGAATTTTAAATGTGTGGGATTGAATATGTAGCCAGTGAAATTTGGAAAAGGGTGGGAGTGATGTGGCATGAGCGTTTGTTGTGAGTGAGAACTCTGGTAGCAGAGTTTTGGAAAAACTGAAATTTTTAAAGGAATCTGAGAGGAAAACCATTTAGACAGAATTACAGAAATTGAGGCAAGACATTATAAACACATGTACAAGAGTGTGGGCAACTTTTTCAGACGGATGGACAGAGTCTAGCAATATTGTGAAGATGGAAAAGGGTGGCTTTGGAGAGGGACTTTATGTAAAGTCAAAATCAAGTGATGCGCCTATTAAAATCCAAAGGTTCTTAACAATAGGAGCTTGACCAGAACGTCATCAATACTGATTGAGAATCTAAGTGTCTTGAAGGGAATGCAAAGCTGAAGCTGAAAAGGGAATGGCTTCTACAACAGGACAATAATGCTAAACAAACCTCGAAATCCACCATGGACGACCTCAAGAGGTTTTGGAAAGCTGGAGGTTTTGGAATGGCCATCACAATCCCCTGATTTAAACATCATTGAAAATATGTGAGTAGATCTTGCAAGATGACCAAAGATTATTACAAAGCTAGAAGCCCTTTGCAAAGAAGTATGAGAGAAGAACAAGATTTGAAAGACTTTTAGTTGCTATAAAAAGCATTTGCAAGCTGTGACATCCGCCAGAAGAGGTGTTGCTAAGCACTGATTATGTAGGGTGCCCAAACTTTTGCAGAATGCCACAACAATGATTTAAAAAAAAAATCTTTGTTCAATTTATGACATAAAAGTAACTATGCATCAATGTTTGCTGAAAATATTGTGCATGTTTTCCATTTCCTAGAGACTGTATTTACATATTTTCAATTAAAAAGAGGTGGCCAAACTTTTGCGTAAGGCTGTAGTTGGATGTCATCAGCATGACAGTGATTGATGCCATTTCTGCGAATAATCTGACCAGACAGTAGAATGTAGATAAGGAACCGAATGTGACCCAATAACATAGCTCCCCACATGTTACAGGAGATAGATGTGATTTGTGGGAACTGAATTTTTTTTATCTGTGTGGCAATGAATTGTGAGCTAATTATGACCTAAACCACTAGAGAGGTATGACATAGATACCAGTGGGGGTGATGGAGGAGATAAGAATGGAAGTGTCAAATGCAGCTCTTAAGTCTGATCTATACCACTATCAGCAGTTATGTGAAGATCATTAGTTGTGCTGTCTCAGTGCTGTGACATGGGTGGAAGCCAGATGGGAAAGTCTATGAGATGCTATGACTTTTGACTTTTTCCATGATTTTATCTAGAAACAGAATATTAGAAATGGGTCTGTAACTGGAAAGTGGAAAGGGGTCAAGTTCATGTTTTCTATGGATGGGAGTGATGCCAGCAGAGCATGGCCAGATAAAGAGCAGTGTTAATTATGATAAACAAGTAAGAGTACAATGGGTGAACAGGCGTTGAAAAGGGTAGAAGGAGCAGGGTCAAGCTGGCATTTAGAAGAGATGCAGAGATGAGTGCAGTGATAAAAGTGTGACAGATGCAAAATAGACTAGTTTTGTATCTGAGAAAGGTAGATTAAGTGGAGAGGATGAAACTGTTTAGGGGGAAAGGGTTATATATTTGATTGACTTTATTGTAGAAGCATTGGGAAGAGGGTTGACATAGCTCCCAAGTCCAGACAAGCTAGTACTGGGTATGTCATGAGTTTATTTATTAAAAAGCGACTTGGGCCTAAGATATAACATTTCTGTAACAGGCATCATTGAGTGCAACCTTATACTTGTTTAAGTGATCAGAATATGTATATAGTGCATGGATGGTCAGAGCAGTTTTCTAAAAGAGGCACTCGAGATGCCTACCAGTAGCTTTCATGGAGTTCTGGGGTGGACAATGGACAAGTTCTGGATGTAGGGACAAGTCTATGCTTTAATGAGTTACATCAACTTGAAATCGTATTGTTATAAAGAGAAACGATGTGGTTGGGGCTCAGGAGATCAGGAAGAAGAGAGAAGAGAATCAGCAAAACGATCATTCTTGCTAGACATGGTATTATGGTAAATGACAACTGTTTTTTTGAGCGAGGGGGGAGGAGAGAAGCTAAGGTTACATTCAATTATCTTGTAATCAGATACGACAAAAACTGACCCTGAAACGGAGCGATTATCTACAGTAACACAGTGGAGAAGAGCAGATCCAGAATATGGCCGTGGCTGTGAGTGGGGGCATCGACATGCTGAGTGAGATTGAAGCACTTAAATATTGAGTTCAGGTGTGTGGGAGCAGTTGGATTGAAGTCTCCAACAGTAATCGCAGAACAGAGAAAGAAAAAAAACTAGCTGGGGTGGTGGTAGACCCACAAAAATAAAAGTGAGGGGGGAGAACTTTCAGGATCATCTATTCTAAAGATGAGACTTCAAACTGAGAATGTTCAGGGACTTTTACACAAAAGATATAGAATCACCCTTCTGCCCTTTAAATGGGGTTTAGCCCAAAGCTGTAGCCATTAGGGGAGAACAGAAGAATGTTCATTTTCTTTCCGTGAGCAATGGTGGTGTAGCGCCAATGAAGATGCAACGGGCAGTTCTAAATGACTGAAGTACCAGAATCCAAGCGAGGAGACTGTGCAGGTTTAAAAGGTCAGTGGGGTGTAAGATAGCTGCCCCTGCATAGCAGAGTGAGGAACAAGACAGAAAAGCAGCGAAGCTTCAGACCAGGAACCGAAATGAGCAAAGGCAACCCAGTAACCAACAGGGGATAAGACAACAGACAGCTGGTTAACCACAAGAGTGAGGGGGTTTAAACACACTCACTGAATTGCAGTCACGGGGCAGGAGACCAGTAAGAGGACTGGTAGGGGTGAAAGCATGTGAGCTTACATGCGCAGTTCAACTATCAAAAACTCCTAAGTCCTGCCAGGGAAAACAAAAACTAGCAAAGGAAAACAGAACAAACCACAAACACTGGTGAGAAGCAGCAGCCTGCTCACAACTGGGAGTAAGTAGTGAAGAATCGAGAAACTGTCGATTGTAGGTTTCACTGTCAACTTCTGCCAGACAACCAGCAACATCTCAGGACAACATGAGATTTTTTATGACATTGCATTCACATCAGTGGCTTTAAAGTGTTCCATGGTTCCTCCCAAGCTTTCTTCCTACAGTTTAGGGAGTTTTCTCTTGCCTCTGTCACTTTTCGCTTGCTCATTAGGGGCTCGGACCCAGATTCTGTAAAGTTGCATTGTGACAACGTCAGACTTCATTACCATAGACGGTCTTTACTACAGTAGGGCTGCATTTGTTCCAGTGAAAGCAGGACTAATGATTCAAATCTGAGCCATGAGATTCAGTTCGATTGATTCGTAAAACTCTGTCCAGGTTCATTAGCTTGAGCAGCTACAGCAGCTTTATCACTGTCTCTGGGAATATTCATCCTCTTCATTTACTACTGGCTCATTTCTCACCAGTTCACGTAGACCTCTCAGATCATGGCATGGCTTTTCTTGGAAAATGTTCATGTAAAAACTTCTACTAAATTCATTCACTTACAAATTCCTGCAGCTAATTCCTGTTCACTCTTCGTGGCAGATATACAATGATCAGCTGTAACACTTGCTCTAATCACCTTGTCCTGTTGTTATACCAACGGTCCGCTGGCTTAACTCTCTTCAGTTGTCCCTACTGGTGGAAAAATGCCCCTAAGTTTGTGCTGTTCTCAGGGGAGCTCTGTTTGGTCCAAAAGCATCTAATATGTTCTAATGCTACTTGATGATGTCAAAAATTTGTTCTGAAAAGTCCATCAGAGAAGATGTTGCACTCATTTAATTGGACAAAACCTAAACAAACTCAGATTTGACCAGTTTTATGAGCCCCCTGAACTCCTTCTTCTCTACCCCATGGGGTCATTTATCCTCCTCCACTTTTGGGATGGGTTCCATTGTTACTTTTGAAGGTTTACATCTATCACTCTGTCATGCCAGCTATGGGAAGACTCTGCTGTTCTTTTTTTAAGCATTGTACCTAAGCACAATCTGGAGGCCACTGTATGTAAAATATATATTACATCTGTTACACTAGTACACACACACACACACACACACCTAAACAAATTAGCTCAGTAACAGACGCAGTGCTTCATGAGGCGTAAATGGTTCAGCTGGGTCAATGTGTGTGTGTGTACGTGTGTGTGTACGTGTGTGTGTATGTGTGTGTGTACGTGTGTGTGTGTGTGTTTTATAGTCAAAATGATAAATGTGAGTCCAAGAGAGAGTAATTAGCCTTGCTCTCTAGAGGGTAGGGTGGCCCTCCCTTTCTCCCATCACTATGCTAAATGCTAGCTAGCACATGCATTTGCTAGCTGATGTAAGAGAATTGGTATCTAGTGTTCTCCTCCAAATGTGTTGAGCGGTCTGTTGCACTAGTGACAGTGCGAGAACATGTGGGTGGTGTTTCATGTGATTTAGAATCACTTGCTTTTCCTTGCAGTGCTGGTGGTACTGTGTGGAAGTCCTAGCTACTGGGTAGAACTGCACATAGCAACCGGGGAGATTGGGGGAAAAAATATAAAATTGATACTTTATTGTCATCTCTGTTATATACAGTACAGTATACAGAGAGACTAGGCAAGGCTCTAGTTGAAATAGTACTAGCAACAAATGGAACACAGAGTGGCATATATTTATACATACTGTATAAATGGGGGCTTCAGAGATTTGCGATATCTGTGCAGTATTATTAAATTGTTGTTTTAAATTGCTCATCATTTCGTATCTTTCAGGGAGAGGTCCATTAGCCAAACACCTTTTAAAATTTTTATTGTAGAGAGAAAAATTACAGTTACAAGTTAAAAGTTTGTTGAAAGGCAAAAATTCTCCTGTTTGAATGGGATCCCAGAAAGATAGACAGAGGAAGAGAGAGATGGTAGAGAGATAGAAAAAGAAGCATTGGACTCAGAGTTGCAGATGGATTTAGAAGTCTGAGCCCACAGAATGAATTTGTGTCAGAAGTATTGAATCAGGACATGAATGGGATTGTCAATGGGTGTGTAATGTGTGTGTTCAGAATAATGTGATATGACGCATATTTGACGTGTTTAAGTTTGACGTGATTTGTGTTTGTACGTGCATAAATGATATTTTATTCCTATCAGCCAGAAGACTGTCCTTGAGGCTTAGAACAAAGGTTTTGTTTTGATAACAAAGCTGTTGTGTTAGAGACAGTAATTCAAATGTGTCAGAGGGCCTTAGAAATGTGTCATGACCCCAGATTTACCAGTCCTGTGACCCCGGAAACAGCAATATAAAAGTGCAATTGTCTGGCAGCACTGAAGAGAAGAAAAAAAGTAGCTGAAGACTGGCATTGAATGATCAGCAGTAGTTTAGTGACAAGTGCAACAATTTGTAAAGTGTCAAATATAACAGCTTATAAAGTGACTAGTGTAACAGTTTGTAAAGTGACTAGTGTAACAATTTGTAAAGTGACCAGTGTAACAGTTTGTAAAGTGACCAGTGTAACAGTTTGTAAAGTGACTAGTGTAACAGTTTGTAAAGTGACCAGTGTAACAGTTTGTAAAGTGACTAGTGTAACAGTTTGTAAAGTGACTAGTGTAACATTTTGTAAACATGGAAACATGTTCAGGAGTCTGATGGCTTGTGGGAAAAAAACTGTTTTGCAGTCTGGTGAATCAGGCCCCAATGCTACGATAGCATTTGCCTGATGGGAGAAGTGAAAAGAGGGGTGTTGGTGTGAGGGGTCTAACAAGATGCAGGTGGTCTTTCTGATGCAGCGCTCACTATTTCTTAAGATTTAGTTCATGGACAGATGTTTTTTACATTGTCTTTTAGAAGTCCAGAATTCATTGTGGCATTAATGATGACATGCCATTGAGGCTTAGATGTAGCAAAACAGGCCCAAATCAGAGAACTCCCACCACCATGTTTCACAGATGGGATAAGGTTCTTATGCTGAAATGCAGTGATTTTCTTTCTCCAAATGTAATATTCTTTGTTAAAGCCAAATTTATATTTCGGCTTAATCTGTCCATAAAACATTCTTTCACTATCACTCTGGCTTGTCCACATGATCTTTATCATATATACCACAGTCAGCAATACTTCTGGGGGGAAAGCAGTGGCTTTCTCCTTGCTATCCTGACATACATACCATTGCTGTTCAGTGTTCTTCTGATGGTGGAATGAGGTACATCATCATTTACCAATGTGAGACAGGCCTTCGGTTGTTTTGAAATTACCCTGGGTTCCTTTGTATCCTCTCTGACTATTACACACCTTACACCTGGAGTTGTCTTTGATGGTCGACCACTTCTGGGTAGAGTACCGGTAACAGTGTTGATTTAGAGATGGTCTTGCAACCGTTTTCAGCTTTGTGAGCATCAACTACTCTTTTTCTGAGGTTGTATGTGTGCTCTGGCTTTCAAAGTATATTAAAATCCTAAAGGTTCAACAACTTTTGCCACATACAGATGTTATTTGATAATTTTTTATAAATACAGGAGCAAATATAATCATTTTTGGATCATTTCTTTAACTACGTTTTCTTCATATACTTTTAGGACTTGTTTAAAAAGTCAGGTAATGTTTTAGGCCACATTTCATGTAAAATATAGAACATTTTAAAGGATTCACTACTGTATATAGGTAGAGCCCAGTGTTGTACAGTCTGGTGGATGCAAGAAATACGTTGCAGGACTGAACAGGCTCTGACGTATCTGTGTCTGATTCTTAGTTCTCTGCTCAAGGTTGTGGGGAAAATGGTGTAAATGAATCACAGTCTCTTCCATCTTTAATGTGTGGCTGGATCACAGGGTGGCAGGAGGAAAGCTCAGCTTTTCATGAGTGTGTTTGTTCTACTCTGTAGAACATAGTGAATCCCCCATGTGGAGTTTGGGCAAACTGGAGACAGCTGCGTCTCCCCAGCACAGGAGCAAAGGCCAAGAGCCTTTTTTCACCACTTTGCAGAGGAACATTGTGTCATGCAGTTGTTCTCTGAGGTCCCGCAGGCGTTTGGAGATGTCTGATTGTGTCCCCAGCACAGTGTCTGTTGAGAATCTTGTTTGTGATTTAGAGGTGAAAACCGCTGCAGCTACACATCATTTTCTGTGTCACAGTTTTAAACGCTTACAGAATGATATTTCCTGAATATCTGAATATATCATCTAAATACAGTCAAACCCTGTTATCTCGCCAAACCCTCTCTCTCGCCATGAAAAGCTGCAGTACAGATTTCCTTCCATGTTATTTCCCCCGTTACGATAACTCCACAACCCTGTCTCTCGCCAAATTTAGGGCCCAGACCAATAGGGCCAAGCTAATGAGGTTTTACTGTATTGTAATCATTATTAACCATAACATTAAGACCACCTCCCTAATATTGAGTCGGTCCTCATCATGAACAGCCATAACATTAAGACCACCTTAATGAGTAAGTCTCATTCTGAAACCAGCATTGACATTTTGTACAACAGGAGCTCCGCTTTGGGCTGACAACACACTTCCCATGTGCATCAGTGAGCCTTGGGTGCACATGTCCCAGTTGTCCTTCCTTGGATCACTGTTGATAGATACTTAATACTGCAGAGCTGGAAAACTAGAGGGCCTTCTGTTCTGGGGATGCTGTAGCCATCACGATAAGGCCCTGAGATGCTTAGGCTCCTGCTTTCAGCACAACACCTTCAAAAATCGAGTGTTCACGTGCTGCTTAATATATCCCACCCCCTGACATGTGCTAAGGTAATGAAATAACTAGATAGTTAATGTTTTTCACTTCTTCTAATGTTTCACTTCTTCTAATGGTCTTAATGTTATGGCTGACTGAAGTATATGGCGTTATTTGCAAATCACTTGTATTAAGGAGATGGAGGTCTTGCTGTCCTTGGTTGTATGAATAATTGCTTGAACTTCCTTCAAACAGAATACGCTTGAGGGTGTATTATCTGACATTAGAATCGCTGGACTCGTGGCTCATCTGGACACTCGGACCTACTGTCCATCCATTCAGCCTGAACTACTATCTCTGGGGATTTCTTTCCAGCCTGCACTTTTGACTAGATCATCCATCACTGGGGCCTCCAGCTCACCTGACCTCACACCAGCTCCGCCACAATGGACCATGACCATGTTCTCAATATGCTTCCCCCAAACAGTGGCTGCTGCTCCAGGTTCCAGACTTTAACTGATGCCACCTCTGAAAACTGAGACTCTGTGGGTAGTCGGACTTTGGACACCCCTGCTCTAGATGTTCCTTTTTCCAGTTTAGGGGGCTTTTCCTTAAATCTCTGCGCCCTGTCAGCTATAGAAAGATCTGTAGAGATAAAACTAAAACCATAATTTTTTGGCATTAGTTTCAGTGTTATTTGTGTTCGCTGTACTCGTTGGTCTGGTCACACACCCATATTTGTTCATCACGTTCCTCCATTCGGAAATGCTGAGGAACATCCTTCAAGTGTTTCTGCTTTATTTTATATGCCATATTAGAGAGCTGTACACATGTACACGCCTTGACTGTCAGTGTAGCAGAAGGTGAAAGTCACCCAGAGCGTAAAACTCGCAGGTAAACTGTGAAGTCGTCTGCTGTATGTGACCTGTTTTCAGAGTCTGCATTTCTCCAGGAGACTCACTTGGGAATTTCAGACCAAAACAGGCTATAAAAAGCTGCCCACAGCACTGCTGTCATCTCTGCTGCGGCCAGACAAATTGAGAGGGGCTTCCGTTTAAATACATCCCATTTCCAGGATCCAAGGTCACATCTGTCCCTCCTTGTTGCAATTTTGGTTGGATGTAGCGAAGGCTCTTGTCGGTTCAGGTGACCCTTACAGGCTTTCGGCTCTTTAGCTGCACACGACTCGACCACCTCTCTCGATGATTCTCTACTTCACGCTCCCAAATATTGGTTCTTTGGAGTGATAGGTAAAGAACAACCCTTTTTCCCTTCCATAATGTACAAAGGGTGTACTACACTGCTCCACTGACCCCATAAGTGGTCAAACATTGGTTATGTTTGGGTCAACATTTAGCTTCTATACTTTAGAACTGGAGCTACTACATCACTAACACTAGAAGTCAATAATCACCCAAATATGTTCGTCTTCCTGAACTTCTATGGAGCTGCTCAAATGGTATCCAGCTCCTTATGAAGGTGGAGCAGACTTGTGGGTGTGGTTTAAAACAAAGTATGTCTTACTGTGAGCTATAAACATAAACTAAACTTCAATGTGGAGCAAAACACTGCCTTTTTACATATCAGGTCATTATTTTCAGACATCCAGAAGCCTTATCATTGTCATCTCTAGTTATTTAATTACAGTGGCACTTGTCAGGGGAGTGGGAGTTAACAGTTCTTGAAGATGATGTGCTGGAAACAGGAGTGTAAGGATCTTTTGGAGTATTCCAGGACTGCACCTACAACAATGATGGAAGTAAAGACAACTGGGTCATGGGCACCCGAGGCTCGCTGATGCATGTGTATAGTGTGGTTTGATCCCAAAGAGGAGCTCCTGTTGTACAAGGTCCTGGGTTAGTTCATGCTCTGTTAGCTCATGTCTGTCTTTCTGGACTGGTGGACTGATGATGCCACACTGCCCCCTAGGTCTGACTGTGTGAGTGCCCTGTGATGTGCTGCAGGGTATTTTCACCCTGTGAGTGCTTGGATAGGCTCCAGTATTCCCCTGAACGGGTTAGTGTCAGCAGTTCAGAGAGGAACCTGAATGGCAGATCTTTTCCATCTCTCTGCTGCCCAAATCCCATCCCCACTTTCCTCCATTCATTTCAAACCTTCAATAAACTTCATTGCCTTCACCTCAGACACATTCAGCACAATCCCCATCTCCACACAGCCCAGCTTTACGAAATGCAGCAGGTGTGCACGTTGGGTCCTGTTTAATTTTGTCTTGGGTGATGTGACGGTTTGCCTCTTGCTCCGTAAGATCGGCACCAATCCTTCAGATTTGTCTAAAGCTTAGCGGATCCAACAACAGTTTCCCTTCTTCTATGCGTCCTCCCATCTCTAAATAGAAGAAAGCTTTAAAGAGACTTCAAAGAGCCTTTTGATTGATGTTTTCTTACATCATGCTGAAAATCCAGACCTACCATATCAGTCATATTCTTTTTTAAAGCACCTCCAAGCTTGTGAGAATGAGAGGAAAGCTTTAAATATCCTGACATCTCTGTCTGATCCACTGTTTTATTATCCGAGCGATCGCCACTGTTTCTAGGCCTGCAGTGTTGGAGCTGGCTTTATTGCTCCATAGAACTTTTTGAGTGCAAAAGTCCATCTGCAAATGACCGCACATGGACATTTTATTAAAAGGGAAACCCACATTTTTATTAATGGAAACATGAATGTACACAGAATCATACTATCGGTGAGGCAGAGCATAGAAATTTGCTTGGTTCCTCATTTCGATTTCCACCTTTCAGGTGTCTATCACTCATTTCTCTGAGTTGCAGTAGTCAGTAGTATCAGCCCCACATATTATCAGACCCATTTCTGCTTCCCTGAATCGAGTGCCTGATCTTTTTGAGCTTTAAACAGGACATCATATCACACAACCGCTGGGATTAGGTGGATGGGGCAGCATCCTTCTTTTGATAATGACATCACACCTGTCCAGCAAGGAGGTGAAAGATAGCACCTTGTGTTCAGTGGCGGTCAAATGTAAATTCTCTCAGTCAGGGAAAAAGAGGTAAATGTGCTTCTTTGTGTAAGATACAAACCTCTCGTCAGATAGCAGAGCTGGATAAAAGCCATAAAGCCTGGAAGAGAAAGTTTTCAAATCAGTGGGCATGATCTGATATCACTATACTTTGGTAGTTGCTAGATTGCACATGAAAGAAGTTTATTATCTATAAAGAAATTCTGGAGTATGTACAGTATGATGGACATGTGAAGTAAGTGTTATTTTCTCTCTTGGTGCAGAAAGCATTTGATATAGGATACAGATTTATTTTTGTGTCCCGGGGTTGGGCAGGAGCAGTTGAGTAATGGGTCCAAGCAAAAGTTTAGATTGCCACCAAGTATGAGATGGTGTGAATTAAGATTTTATTTTCAGATAAAACCAACATTGTCAGGATTTGGAGCATATATGCCGGCAAAGCGACCTTTGTGTTAAATATTCTACCCAGTATGAATACGTATCACCCATTTTTATCAGAGATTACCTGGCTTGGAGTAAAATGAACATTGTTGTGAATTAGGATGGCAACCCCCCTTGGCCCAGCCTGGAAAGAAGAGTGAAATGACTGCCCCACCCATCCTGTTTGGCAGTGATGCTGATCTAGGTATCAAAGGTGTGTTCCCCCACAACAAAATTCCTGCATTAAGTTGTTTAAGATGTGTTAGCACTTAACAGGATGGTTAAGACCCTTGACATTCCAACTAACAAAAGTTAGGTTCGTACTCATAGGTTGTATTGAGATATGGTAGGCGTGAGAACAGGAAGCAATAGGTAAAAAAAAGAATAGTAATAATTTTTTAAAGGGTAAATTCACCTTAGTCCTCAACTATGCAAATCTGATGTCTGTGGTATTGGAGAGGCAGATAATCACTGTTCTGGTCGCTGTTCAGGGCCTGGTTTAGTCTGTCTGTCTTTCTCCGGCAGAGTCTCTATGAGCATTTCAGGGAAAAATTCTGAGGGAACCCCACCTTCCACCAACTTCAGATGTTTTGTCGTCTGCTTCGGCTCTTCAAGTCAGAAACCTTTGCCTGGAGTTTGGTACAGTCCTCACAAAGAGAGGACTAATTGTTGGCTAAGCGTTTGTGCTCGACTCACACACATGTTTAGTATGATCATCCACCGTGGTGCGAATGCAGCTGAATTTTGCCTCGAGGGACCTGTGGGGCGATTTGAAATTGGCCAAACGTTATACCGACAGTGTTTTATGTAGAGAATTTCTGTGCTGTTCACGGTGATAGCTTTAATGGTTTAGCTAGCAGTGGCGTCGTCCTACTAACTGTTTTGCTAATTTGTATGTAATTTTTACAAATTGTATAACAGAAAAGGATGAGGAAGAAAAAAATATATGCAAAACTGTAGCAGGTTTGGACTTGAATTTGTAGAGGTTAAATATAAAACTCACATTTCAATTTTATAGAAGGGAACATTGAGATTTCAGATTTCTTTACAGTGATGGGAAATGGACATTTCTCCACACAGAGCCATTGTATCTCTTCTTTAAACCCTCCAGTGATGCTCCACATATCTAAATGTTCCTATGGAATGGTGATGATTTAGTGTAATGTAGTGTAATAGTAAATCTGAACTAAATTACTTTGGGACCTTATTTTGCCTCACAACGCCCTACATATATCCCTCCACCAGGAATGAATTTAGTTTTAGTACTAAAATTTCTCCAAACTCTGGTAGAACAAAGTTTTGGGGAGCATCTTCATCACCATGGAAAAACTTTCTCCGAAGAAGCTTTTAGGTGAACCAGACACCTGGTTCCTCCAAAACCTTCTTCAGCTTTTAGAGTTTCTGATGCACTGCCACTGTGAAGGACCTATTAGAGGAATCCTATATCTGGCTCCATTCACCACCATTGTGAGGGAGCTTTTAGAAAACCAGATCAAAGTCAATGTCAAAGTAAACTTTATTGTCATCTCTGCTATATACAGTACAGTATACAGAGAGACGAGACGACGATGTCTGGTTCCTTTCACCACCACTGTGAACAGCTCTGATTATCTAGAACAGAGCATCCTCTCTGTTTACAAGTTGTACACTCGTACAACTGCCTGTGGATTCTGCAGCAAATGGGACTTTTCAGTCTCAGCACAGTGCTCATTAGCCAAGAAGGTGACTTTACGCTAATCATGGCAGTTTGGGAATTTATGACCTTCATCTGGGCTTAGCTGGTGGGCACCTCCTCTCCTTATTAGGTAACACACACACACACACACACACACACACACACACACACACACACAAACAAACGCAAACAAACAAAAACAAAAAAACA
>JBBIGC010144932.1:0-19538 GCA_037576955.1 Lepidarchus adonis | reverse complement strand
ATGCTTTTATATTGAAAAACAAATTAATATAAATTAAATTATTAATAAATCAGACAGACCAGAGTATTCTTAATATATATATATATATGTGTGTGTGTGTGTGTGTGTGTGTAGCCTTTAAAATGACCAAGATATCAGCTTCAAAGTAAAGGCAGTAGATATACCCTAAATATATCCTAGGGCTCAAAAGGTTAATCTGGCACAATTTGTGAAAGAGTGGTTCAGGGAGCATGAGACATCATGTCGCCACTACAGAGTCCAGATCTTAACCCCATTGAGAATCTTTGGGATGTGCTGGAGAAGAATCTGTGCAGCGGTCTCCCCATCACGTCTACAAGATTGTGGTGAAAACGTATGCTCTGGATGGAAATAAATGTTGTAATATTGCAGAAACTTATTGAAATGATGTCACAGCGAATGCATGCTGTAATCAAAGCTATAGGTGGTCCAACGAAATATCCAACGAGTATTTGACTTTTTTGGACAGGCAGTGTGTTATATAACAAGTTAGAATGTTCCATGACCCAGGTAAGTTAGTTTATTAGATTTCCAACTGGTTTGGCCGTTAGCTCTCACCTGTAGTAATTTTTCTAGTGATTCCTGAAGTATTTTTTCCACTAAAGACTTAAATTTCATACTTTTCCTATTCCTGTTATGGCTCATCAATCTGCATTAAAAAGAAGGCTATTAAACATGACACAACGAAAACAATAACATTTGACATCGTTGGTTCCCCAAGCACAGTTTTGAGATTTCCCACCTAAAACACACTCCCTAAATCTGCCAACTAGGTGCGTTGAACCAGATATGTTTGAACAAGAAAATCATCCAAATGTGCTGGACACCAAACCATCCCTTCAAGACCAGAGATTTGGCCTCATCGTTGGGATATTGAGAGTTGGATCCCACACACATCTGTGGCTAGGACTTTCCTTTCTCTGGCAGAATTCCCATCCCTCTCCCACTTTCACTTAGGATTATGGCAGCCAGCGTATTATCTCGCTGTCCAATGGCGTTCCTTTTGACCATTATTTATAGATATGTGGTGGCTGGCTTCACATGACTCGGATGTTTTTTGCTTCCAGTGTTGGTGGTATCATCCAGGATGGTGGAGAAAATATGGAAAAATCATTTGGCATAAAGGGTTACATTTCAATGCATATCCTATACTGCTTGAGCTTTTCTGAAGTTCCAACATTTAAACAGGATGCATTTGTTTTATTGGAGAGTTCAGAGAGTTCAGAGAATTTTAAACCAGCACGCTGACGGCACCTCAGTATTGATTAGTGGGCCAACGAGAGTAAAATCACTTTCCCAGGCACACTCGAAAGTAGAAAGATTTGATTTATTCATGGTGAAATGCTGAAAATTTCAAAACCTTTCTTCACTGAGACCTGGGATTATCATGGCCATTTTCCTGAGTCATCAGTGTTCTGCCACATCATAAGTAAAAGTATTCATCATTCTCTAATACAGCAATGCAAATGCACTGAAAAAGCTTGAAGTGAGGTTGTGTTTCAACATTCCTCTGCGGCGGTTGCATCATTTTATTACATACCTTTTAAACATAAGAAAAAGCATTTTCCCAATAGCATCGGTGCAAACAATTGTTTCTATTTGGGTGCAAATTCAGCTTGAAAATGCCTTAAAGATTTTTCTCCTCAAGGCAAAGAGCTCCTGTCTTCGACTTGAGTGAAGAGCTTAACCTCCCTGGCCTTAGCTTACCCTCCAGGACTTTGTGTCTTCTCTCCCAATCATCAAGCCCTTTGGACAGTGGGAGCTCTTGTGCATTGGTTAGCATCAAAAACAAGCTCTTAACACTTCACTGCATGCAACTGCCTTGCAGCAACAATTACAGAAAAAAATAAAAGTTTTTTTTTTTTTTTTTTTTTAAATAAAAGGTTTTTTTGATTGTTTACTTTGGGAACCTGAAGGCTTTCTGAAAAAATCATCTGAAGATACGGTAGCACACATGTTGAGGCCAAGCCTGTGAATTGCTTTCAGAAAGTGTTTTATTTAATATTTATACAAAATAGATTCAAGAAAAACAAAAACGTAACAAACTATGTGGTTCAAATGTACATCAGAAGCTATTACATTTTTCTGAAAGCTCTGAACGAACGAATGAATGAAAGCTTTTTCCCCTCAGTACCTTTCACAGAGAGCACTCAGTTTCCACCACTCTTTCAAAATCTTCATGTTTGATAGATAGCAGTTGAAAGCATGTTGATCTGTAGAGCTTTCAGAAACATTTAAGAGCTCAGGCCTGGGTCAAACTCCATGAGCTTCTAGGAGCATGGTGGATCATCCATTATAGCCAGCAGTAGCCTTATTGTCATTTTTTAATATTTTGTACATTTTAACCTTGTTGAATAAAAACAGGTCATCAGCCCATGATCTTAATGGCAATTCAATTTTGCATCAAGACAATGATTTTAAGCATTAGTGCAATCCATCTTGCTCAAAATATACACAATAAAGTTTTGACCCAGTTAAAATTCTGCTTACAGTTAACCCTACTCATCTGCCAATTTACACAAAAGCCGCACATTCTGACTGAATTAAAGCCATTTGGCAAAGACGAAGCCACATATTGTAAAATGCACATAATGAATAGTTGAAATAAGTTGAAATAATGGCTGCAGGATTTTAATCCATGACAACGTAGTGTGTTACCAATGGTTTTCTTGGCGATCTTGCATGGAGCCCCAGACTGGGGTCGATTGATGGTCATTTTGTGTTTCTTCCATTTTCAAACAATTGCACCAACAGTTGTCTGCTTCTCATCCAGCTTCTTGCTTATGGTTTTGTAGCCCATTCCAGCCTTTCGCAGGCTACAATCTTGTTCCTTAGACAGCTCTTTGGTCTTGCCCATGGTGGAGAGGTCGGAGTCTGATTGATTGATTGAGTCTGTGAACAGGTGTCTTTTAATGGTTGGTAGGGGTTCAAATACTTATTTCCTTCTATGAAATGCAGATCATTGAATATATTATATATAATGTGATTTTCTGTGTTTTATTTTTGAAATCTCTCACTGTTAAAATTAATCTACAATTAAAATTATACACTGACAGAGGGCAAGCTTACAAAATCAGCGAGGGGTGAAATAATTATTTGCACCACTGTATGAAGGTACCATAACCACATGGGTGCATATTAGGATTTCAGAGAGACAGGTGATGATTTTTTGCATCGGAAATTGCTCAGCGTCCTTCTGCATGTGCTACAAGAACATGGCTTAATTATTGTTTGTTGAAAAAGGTATATAATGAAGAGGAGAACCAGACAACAGCAGCCACAGATTGTTGAGAAGATGAAGTCAAACAGGAATGGGCAAAAATTTCACTTGCAAAGCAGCTACTGTTAATATCCACAGTTCCCAAATGATTCAATGGTGCAATTCAAAGCAAAGGTGATGTAACAGTTGTAAACATGCCTGGCTTTTCGAGTGTGTCGGATTCTAAATTTGTTTATGTTCACCAAATACATTTATGGTGGAAACCATTGGAAATCAATTTGCACTTTGTTAAAGTGAATTAACAAACATTTTCTCATCATGTATTCATGTTTTGTTTGTTTGTTTTTCAGATCTATCCATCAAACCCAGATTATTCTAATTCCTTCACATTACAGTCTCTTTATCTGCATGTGTTTAATGCTCTGAGCACAATGGATTTGTTGTATTTTGTCTTGTAATTGTGCTAAGATGTTAATTGCTAGCTTTTACAATTGCAATTACAATCAGAGCACACTAACATATATATGATGTTAGAAGTAGTCGTGAAACCAAACAAGGTTTAGGGCCGAACTAATTGCACTTGCATAAACACACGAGATAAACCAAATTCATACGTAATCCGTGGAGGGAGAAATCGGTGCATAAACACGTGGGCGAATTTGAAATGCCTGTGGAATTTCATTTCACTCCTCAGCCTTCTGAATTAAGATTGAGTTGACCTCTTTGATCCCCCGCTCTGAAAGCCTGACGCATCTAAAGAAGCAGCCAGTGTCTCAGACAGTCTCTCATTGTAGGTTCCACTCATTCGGGGCTCCAGCATTGACCACCAGCAGCTTCTTTGAATCATTGTAGAAAATTTTTGATAATCACCGTTTCAAAGATTCATTGTCACTTTACAATAAAACTTATTGATGGTTAACATATAAACGTTTTGTAGCGTATTGTAATTTTTTATTATTTTGCACAAACAGCAAATTAAAAATTGTGTAAAAGTGCAGAGCTGAATTTTGTTTTTCATTTGAATTTGAGAAAAAATGTTTGTTTAGAATATCCTTGACATTTTTGCAACCTTTTTTGAATATCTTTGACATTAAAATGATTGCTGTCCTTTTTTACAGATTGTAAATTGAATGCTAATTGAAATGATTACATAAGTAATTAAAAATTAAATACAGAATCAAATTCTATGTAGTTGTATGCAAATTTCTAGGAAACCAAGACTAATTGTGTGTTGATTTTCTTTTTGGTCTTCTACTTTTTAAAAATTCTCCCTAAATTAGCAGTCTTTAATTCCAGACACTAGCTAGAACTCCCCTTATCACACCATACCACCATCACTGAGAGGGTGAAGGTGAACAGGTAAGCTCTGACTCACAGGAAGCTCCACCCACATCATTTCCAGCTGCTACTAGCACAACTGAATTACACAACTTGCTGCGCTTGGAGGAGAACACTAACTGTCAATTCTGTTGCATCAGCAAACAAGCATTGCTCTGAGAGATGCCAGGAGGGGGAGGGCCATCCAAACAAAGAGTTTAGTTGTGTTTTCCTGGACTGTAGCACCACCAGGGATCAAACCAGCAACTTTTCCATGGCAGCTAAGTATGGCTAATGCTAATCACGCTACAGAGAATGTATCCTGGGTAAATATATCAACGGAAGTTATTTATTGCACAATTTAACTGCCATAATCCACCTGTAACCTTCATTGTTATGTGCATTGTGAATGTGTTACTGCATGGTAAGTAAAGTAGAGACAGCATGATTTTTTTATTATCCCTTATAGTCCCACAAGTGGGAAATTTATTTAAAAAAAGTGTATTTAATTTTTTTTTTTTTTTTTTTTATATTTAAAAAAGTTAGCAATGTGACAGGAAGATGGTGGAAAAAAGACTTATTGGACGGTTAACTGGTCTGATATGATGTACAACAAAATAAATTTAAATGTTATTACATAACTACCTGTATATGGGAATTGTGTAATAGTAATGGAGAGCAGATATAATGTATTATGTAACTATGCAATGAATTACATAACTATATGAAAAAACATTGAAGACAGAGTATACACCCAAACGTACTGCAGAGGTGGTTTGTGTATGTGCTTCCTGGTTATGTTAATTAAATTCCAACCAAGCTTCACCATTCCAGAATACTCACACACACACACACACACACACACACACACACACACACACACACACACACACACACACACCTGTTCTCCCACCCTGGGTACTGCAGTGGGAGTTAAATAGTTTATTGCTTACAGCCCGTGGCTCATCACAAGGCTTTGATGTAAATGAGGCAGGGGAGCAGAGGTGCCAGCCGCTCTGGCTAATAGGTTACTGTGGGAAAATGCTTTCACAGGATAGCAACCCACCACCTCAGACTAGAAAATTCAACCTTTAAAGTAATACTCTATTTGAAGACCCACCTACAAATCACTTTTCTGGAAAATGCAATCAAAGCAAAAATCTACAAGTTGTAAATTTAGCTGTTCAATTAGAAATGAATGGCAAAGTAAGAATTTATTGGCTTAAAATAAATTCTTCAGACATTTAATATACATATAGTTACCATTATGTGATATGTACATGATATACTTATTTGGACAAAAGATTAGTAAAACTGTCTGTATTTTACTGTGAACCAATACAAAGACCTGAGAATTTGTGTAATGCAATCTTCTTTCTTGGTTTTTGATACGCAGCATTTTAAATGAGCTGTAACAAGGTAATGGTCTGTTTTTAGAAAGACCAGTCAGAAGGACATTGCAAAAGTCAACTCTGCAGGAGCTGAAAGCAATAATAAGTTTATTTAAATCTTGCTTGGACATAAAATGGCTTAAAATATGTAGCAATGTCAGCAAATATAAGAGCACAATGTTGAAGGCTGTGTTTTGAACATTGCGCTTTGATCCAACATCACAACCAGATTTTTAGCACATGATATTCCCTCTAGTGTCTTAGCTGCAAAATACATGTTTTTTCTTTTTCTCAACATAACTAGCTCAATGTAGTCTTTCTTTAGATGAAAGAAATGTTGTTGCATCCATATCTACAGATATAGACAGCATGATTTAATAATATCATAATCATCCGATATAGCTGGGTTTCATGTGCATAGCTATGATAAACATCTATGTACAATACTAATTTTCCTCAGTGATTGAGCCTAAATATCCCCTGGGATTAAATAAAATGTCTGTTTGTCCGTCTGTTCGTCCATCCATCTATCTATCTATCTATATAATATGACTTAGTGGCAGCATGCAAAGAATAAATAAAAGTGGTCCAAGAATATATCCTTGTAGAACTCCAAATGGCATTTCAGTTCTCTTTCCTGTAAAATTATCAATAGACACAAAAAGAAAATACTTGGGAAACAAACTCTATTCACAAAATGATGGTTTAGAATATTTATGGCTTTGCATTGACAAAAAGCTACAATGACACAATCAGAGAGTGGAAATTGATGTTTGTTGGAATGAGTACTATGTTAATTCATGCAAACCTTTATTTAATTGACAAAAAATAGGTTTTCAATACTTTTAGGGACCATGTTTGTAAGTATATGTAAATATAAAACTTGATGGATGCAACACACTCAACAAAAGCTGGGAAAGTGGCATGTTTATTATCGTGTTACATCACCAGTGTAACCTGAATATTCAGTGCACTTCTGTTCAAATTATACACTTGTTTATATTTACAAAATGCAATTAAGTTGGTTAGTAAAACTATTTGCCAATTAAATAAAGGTTCACATGAAATAACACATAATAGATTTTTGTTTTTATTGCATTTTGAAAAATTTCCCAACTATTCACAAGGTTAGTAGTTGGGTCCAATTCCACCCATTAGCTGGGAAATCTCCATTTGTACAACGGCACTAACACATGAAGGGTGAAGGACATAGTGTGCTTCGTCTGCAGCTTGTATGACATCAGGACATCAGTGATACGGCCAGTTGGGAGCCTACCTAGCCAATTTTCATTAAAATCTGTACATAAGACTGACATAAGCACTGAATAGGATTTTTAAAAAGACAAAGGACAAAGGCAAAGGAAGTTTATTTATAGCACATTATCATACACAGGGGTTGTTGATTTAATTCTAAATAAAAGTAAGATTAAAGACAATACAGCTACAGATCAAACTGCATGATAAAAAGTAGATAATATTAGAGCCTCTGTTGAAAGAAAGACTGCAGAAAATAAAAGCAGCAATGATTAGAAATGTTTTATCCTTTAAAACATGCTGCAGTTGCAGCAGATTTGATGCTAACAAGTAGTTTGTTCCAACACAGCGGCTTAAAGCCATTTTACTGCTTCATTTGGGTTCTGGGCACCTTTAGTTGACATATTCCTGTCAATTTTATAGACCTTCCAGGTGAGAATTCTTTAGACATTTAATATACATATAGTTACCTTTATGTGAGATGTACATGATATACTTATTTGGACAAAAGATTAGTAAAACTGTCTGTATTTTACTGTGAGCCAATGCAAAGACCTGAGAATTTGTGTAATGCGATCTCCTTTCTTGGTGTTTGATATGCAGCATTTAAAATGAGCTGTAACAAGGTAATGGTCTGTTTTTAGAAAGACCAGTCAGAAGGACATTGCAAAAGTCAACTCTGCAGGAGCTGAAAGCATTAATAAGTTTCTTTAAATCTTGCTTGGACATAAAATGGCATAAAATATGTTGCAATGTCAGCAAATATACAGTAAGAGCACAATGCTGAAGGCTGTGTTTTGATCATTGCGCTTTGATCATTGCACTCAGCCAATTTCTATTACCATATTTCCCCAATGATAGGCCTTGTTTAAATGGGACGGCTTATCTAAAAGCATGAAAACACATTCACTAAAAACATGACATCCCCAAACTATTTATTTAATTTAACTGTACTGTTTACTACAGCAATGAACAGTTTGAAAAGCAACGCAAAGCAGAGATTGATCAGTGACAGTTCAGTATATAAGGCGGAACATGGAAAGTGCCATTGCTTACCTCCACTTTCCACTGGAAACAAACAAGTTGTTTGCTGGAGCTACCATCAGTTAGCAGTTAGCCTAGCCACCATGATAGTACTTGATCCACAAAAAATATGCACACTCTCTGTGTACTGTAAAATAAAACATTTAATTACATCCTAGCATATAAAACAAGCTGGAAAAAGCAAAAATGAACAGAAATTGGAAAAAAAGTTTTTTGTTGGCTGGAAATAGATGAGTTTTTAATTTACGTTTGAAGGAATGAGGGGTGGGGGTACAGCAGTACAGCGATGTCAATCGTCCGTCTATGTAATGTAAATTCTTCAGTAAGAAATTAGCATTCAAAAATTATTAGGTTTACCTTTCTTCAAATCTTTCAAAATTTAAATTCAAAGAGATTAAATTCTGCAACATAATTCTTGCATTGTGACATGATATCAGTAAGTTTCAAATTTGATCAATTTGATTGTTTATGCTCAATTACGGCATAATGTCACTACTGGTATAGAGCTGCAAAAGCCTCCAGGGGCCAAGTTAGATGCTTCCACTTTAGATCAGCAACAATGTGGCTAATAACTTAAAGTTTTAAAACATAAATGAGCATTTTCTGCAGCTTATAGAATGGGGTGGCCTATAATGTGGGGCAGCATATTGTTGGCCTATTGTACAGTAACTTTAACAGATAACAGTAAAACATGGAGATGTCATGACATCTGTTGAGTATCGTCTTCCAACCCATGTAGCTACATTAACATTAGTAGCACCAATGCAAACCTGAAGAGGTCAATTATATAGATATACATTTAACTGTTTTCCAAATTATAAAATTAATAATGTACAAGAAACTTCAAGGTGCTTAAAAGATTTGGCATAAAATCTTAAGTTGTCAGACTTGTTTGCTCTCATCTCACCTTCCATTATGATATTTCTCCTGTTCACTGTCACAAGAAGCAAAAACAGAGCAACTTGCTCCACAGTGAGCTTACATAATCACGCTCACCATACAGATTCGTCCTTTATTATCACATCCTCACCCTTCACTTCTCCTCTTTCACACCTTCAGTTGCCAATTTGAAAAGAAAAGAAAAAAAGAAGAAGACATACTCCAGGAAACTGCAACAGAGTCCCTTTCTTCTTCTGCTTCGGTGACAGCTCCATTAGCAAGGAGTAAGGGGGGACAGCATTAATGTAAGAGCCGCTATCTGAGGAATTAAAGCTGTAATTTCAGGCAGAGCATGGCAGGCCGTTAGGAGAGCCAATTTTGGACAATTGTTAGGGAACCCAATGAAAAATGAATGCTCCATTGAATTTGACACAAATTGATACTTTTCGAAACTCGACTTTATAGGTGCATTTGCTCCTCAGTGTTGAGATCTAGTATTTCCATTTTCTCGAACATTTTCAAACTGCAATATACAATATGCATCAAATGCATCTTTATACAAGATATTAAATATGTTAAATTCTGCTAATATGCAAGTATTATGCATATGAGGAGGAGAAAATGTCATTTTAATAGGTGTGTTTATTTTTTCATACTACTACAGTTTATTATATAATAGCATAGAGTACAATTTTCATTTACAGTGGTTGTCTGCATTGTTCTATTTGTTTCAATGTCAAACACAATGTAAAAATATTTGCCTAAAAATTATTTAAGGTCTAAAAAAACCTACATTTTAGATTAACCTGGAATTCTAGTTTTTATATGTTACAAAAATTGTTAGAGTGCATCAGCATGACTTGGACAACCCATTCCAACCTTTAGGTCAGACAGTTTGGAAAAAAGAAAACTTCACTTCTTTTGCATAAGCAGCTCTGTGATAAAAAATAAAAATCATTAATTAATTCAAAAAAAGAAAAGAAAAATGACACTACCATGTTATTTATCATGGCTATTTCTGTTTTTTTTTTTAAAAGCTATTAAAAGGATACAGTAGTTAGAATGTCATAAGTCGAACCACCACGCAAGCAGGTGACTGACACCATGACATTCATTACATTCACTCTCAGGCTTCCAGTTAGAAATGATTGGTTTGGTTTCCAACTCTATTTTGGTGATGAAGAACTGACGTAGGTAAATGAGGTATGTTCTCATTGGATGTGAGCTACTGCACCACAGTCAGGAAGCAGTCTGGACGGAAACACCTTGTATATTCTGCAGGGATTGGTGGAGCCAAATTGTAGTTATTAAAATCTCCTTAATGAATAAGTCTGGAGTAGATGATAGTCTCTAAAAATTCTAATCACATCTCTTCTCTGACTTTGTGTCTAGAAGTGCTAATTTAACATACATTTAATGAAGGATCCTTTGAGATTCGCAGATAGGGATACAATTAAAGCCAGAACATGTTCCCTCTTCTCAACGCTCAGATGTAGACCCCCAAAAGGCTCCATTCATATTCTTCTGCCGGCAGAGCTTTCTAATTAAATCACATCTGAAAATATAACCTTTTACTAAACCATCTACCAGCTTCTGACCTCAGGACTTCTAACAGCAGGATGAACTATAGTTTAATTTTAATATTAAGGCGGTCCAATAAGTCGGGTAAGTCTTGCCTTTGATGACCTTGGATCACTGGAATTGCCCCGATGCTTCTAGCCTTCCAGCAGTTCATTTTTAGCTGATTTACTGCCAATATGATAACGACAGATTTTTTTTAGTCCATCCACTGTCCTTCCTTCCTGCCCTTGAGCTAGCTGTGACATAACTGTCATTCAGACGCAGACAATCAGCCACATATAGCAATGGAGCACCACCTCCATGAGAACCCAAGAGAAAAGGTGAGTTAAAAAATTATATTTCTCCTCCAGAGCCCATATACAGTGAAAAGACACTGTTATTGTTAATATTGTATTAGACAAATACTAGCAAAAATGAATTAAAAATGAAAAACAGATTTTGGGTTACTTTTGGTAAACCAAATTTAATAATCTGTAGTTACGAGGGTCATTGTTTTGCACTGTTGGAGATTTCAAATTCAGTTTTCAATAGGATTCAAGCCAGGAAACTTGCACATGAGCACCTTCACTGCTTTAGAAACCAGTCTTGAATTATTTTAGCTGTATGTTGACTTGATGTTCTGTTGAAACATCCACCTTCATCCCGTTTTTGGCAGATTAAACACTCCAGTATATAATTTCCATTCACATTTCTTTAGATTACTTTCAAAGCCTTAACATTATTTATTAAAAGGTTCCCACTTTTTGTACTTTGATGTGGATTATCTTGATATCAAGCATGTAACTCAACCCAATGCAATTAAAACAAGCTGAATGTTTGCAAAAGTCTGATCCGAGCATTGAATTATTGTTTCAAAAGAGTTCTGGTTTGTCTACATGTATGTTTGAGATGCTATTTTATGCTTTGTTTTAGCAAAAGAGTGAAATAGGAATGACTGAGGGTCAAATTCTCTTGGCAAAAATTTATTTGAGGACCTGCCAGTCTAAAGGTCTCTTTTTAAAGGGTGAAAAGTAGTGACTGTGATGTTTGGTATTATGGTGTGCACCACACTGAACATGGACCACAGACAGCGAAGGAGAGAATTGTCTCACAGGATTTGAAAGAAAATCTCTTTTGACTATTTCTGGGTTTTTCTTTCTGTAATAGAAGGCAACCGACAATTTTGTCCACACATGTACATACAGTTATTTTTTACTTCTAAAATTTACGTGTAATTTTGTCGTTCCTGAACCTTACGCGCTCTGGTCAATATGGTAACGCATAAACTGTTCTTTCAGAATAGGTTTTCAGTGCTGTTGTGGCGATGTCATGAATTTCATCCAGAATACAGACAAAGTTGACGTCTCAAACATACTTAGATAACTTTTTGTAAGGCCCGGTACCGGCCCATGGCTTGGTGGTTGGGGACCACTGTACTGTACTTCATCATCACTCATTTAAGATGTGTATCTCTTGGAAGGCTAAAGTGATCCAACTGCTTCCCAACAGCCATTAAAAGAACTAAGTTGAACCATTTTGGTACATCTGGTGCAAGAGATTAGAGCTGGTTTACTTACAAAACACACATGCAAAAATGTAGTCCAGGCCATTATGGTCACAGAAAAACAGGGCCAAATCAGAGGCAAGATTAAAGGGACCTGGGGGAAAAAAACATAGACTGATTCCACAAGTGAGACTTTATAGTGAACACTAATGAGAATCAGTTGTACTGTGTAATCTAGTTGAGGGGCGTGGCCAAGGTCAAGGCAGCTGTACTCTTTCTTTTTTTTATTTCTCAAAAAGTTAAAAAAAATTTCAATGCTAAAGAGAAGATGAAGAAAAGAAAGTGAAGAAAGTTGCAATTAAAAGCAGCAGGATGCTTATCCTTCTGGAATGATAATCTTCATGTTCATGAAAGGGGTTTTCTTCCAATAAAAATGGCTTTTTTACCATAAATAACAATCTGATTAAATTATCTGACAAACAAGTCGACTAATGGCCATTGTGCTGCCATCTCAGACACTTTTAATTAGCTAAAGATCTCACCATTATTCCCCTTCAGTAGGACACTGATGTTTGTGAAATGTTATTGAGTTGTTAGCAAGCAATGAGGGGTAAAAGAGAAAGAGAAAACTCTGTGCTGTGGCCACGATGAGATTAGACAGTACTGCTGTGGTTTTCTCCTCCAAAATGGTGGCCAAATCACTGGAGTGTATTTAGGACTGGTGTATGATTCTCTCAGCAGAAGCTGAAATGGTGAGGGTGACTGACACACAACTCGCTCAGGGAAACCCGAGGCCCGTCTCAGAGACTGGCAGCTATCACATTATATCAAAAGATACAACTCTTTTTCTCTCTCACTCTAACCCTGTTTCATTCACCAACTCATGCAAGTTAATCCCTTACACGTTCACCATATTATTCATATCTTAAGAACAGTGAATTAAGAACTAATATGTAGTTAAATGGCTGGAATTAAAATGACATTTATTACTCAAGGGAATTCTTACATTAAAAAATGATCATTTAAAAGAAATATGAATGATTCATTCTTTATACATTTTCTAGCAAAATGCTAATGTTAGCACAGCACAAAAAAGTCCAACGAACCCCTTTCCTTAAACAGGATTAACATCATTTAAATAGAGCGATGCTGTCTGAAGTTAGTAGAATCCACCAGTTTTATTATAATGGATGGCCAATTTTTCTGTTTTTCTGTTTGCTTTAATCAGTAGCTATTTTTTAAAGTGTGACAATATTATATCCAATCTGAATTTGTTCATTTTAAGTTAAAACTCCATTTAGAATTGGGTTTTCCTTTTAAAATAGAAAAAAACTTCTCTTTTCTTTTTGATGGAATGTCTGAAATCCACGAGAGACCGTGTAGAACTTCTTACATTGCGAGTTTCTTAGAAAGTTAACGAGTTAGAAAGGCTAGGCTAGGCTAGGCTAGGCTAACGGCTATTGCACACTGAACAGTAAGTGCTGTTGCTTTGCAGTGAAGTATTTTACAGTGCGATCTCAATAGAATAACAATTTGAAATGTATCAGGTTTGGTATCAATCCACAGATTCTTCAGAAAATCATTGGTGAAAAAAAAGGTGAAACAAGTCAGTGTAAACCACATCACATATGTATGCAGATGTAGTATGGGTCTTGTATAAATATAGTTCAGTGTTATTGCTGTGTGTTGTCCATCTGTGGGCCCACTGGCTGTGTTTCAGACTTATTCTCAAATAATATAAAAAAAAAACATCTTTACTGAACAAGCTACACTAGCAACAGTTGAATCTGTCAGATCTCAATACTCTGGGTCAAGAAATATTATGTCATCTGTCCCAAGCTATTGTGGATGGTTGAGGAATGCATGTCGTGTATGGAGTCACGAGTCATCAATATTATTTTCTCTACAATTCACTGATCAAGTTGAATATTATTTATGCCAATTGTTATTTTGAAAACCCTACTTTAAACAAAACTCATGATGAACTAGATTAGACGCTACTACAGCCATACATATTGAAACAAATAGAAACAAGGGCAAAAAGGAAAAAACATGTCTAATAGAATGGTAATTTCTTTCCCCCTGTAGCATTCAACTCATATGTTAGCAACAAACATGTCCATAAAACATTTATGCTGCTGTAGACTGTAGACATTATAAACTTGTAAAATACCTTCCACCTTGTTTTACAGTATATGATGACATTTTATTTAATTTTACTTAAATTCTAAAGTGATTCCTTGAGTAAAGATGAAAGATGTGGTATCTAGCACTTTCAGAAGGCCTACGTTGAGATTTTCGCCTCAGAAAATTTGTTTTGATCATTGCAAATCTAGCATTTTAGTTGGTGCAGTTTTATACAGAAAAAGAACCTTCACTTTCAGATTTAGTCAATCGATTGGATGACATTGATTGAAAATGCTGATCAGCAATGGGTGACAGAAAAGCATGTTTGGGTAAATCTATGCTAAATGCACAGTAGGCATTTCCAAAGCAATGTCAAACAAGGGTGAAGTGACATTGAGTAAACCTCTCGCTTCTCATTCTGCACATTAGCAGTTCTGGCCAAAACTCTTAAACCTTCAGAACAGGTGAAAATCTTTCAGAAAATCGGTGAGATCATTGCAGTTTTACAAGCCTTTAAAAGGTCAGCAAAATCCAAGCCTTGAGTCCTAGAATCCTGATATCTCGTTCAAACCTGATTTCATACTTCTGAGTCAAATGGGCAACCTTTAGAAAAAGCTGATGTGGCATCTGTCAGTATCAGTTTAGTTTGACAGTTCTTATTGGCTGTAAAGAGTTGATGCCACGTTGATAGAGATCGACAGGAAATAACAGAGCAGCTTTCATGCTGTGCCCTTAAAAGTTAATTAGTGTGTCCTAAATTTGGGATTTGCATTTTCAATCCATACCACATTTGAAGATGAGAGAGGTGGAAGCCGCAAACATTCTAAAATTTGCCTTAATTCCAATTGATGAGTTGAAGAATTAGGAATGAAAATCTTCACCATTTGTACAATTAGATCTCCAGGTCTGTTTTGCTGCTTGGACCTTTTTTAAATGTAGAAATTTTGGTAAAGCGATTTTATTTATTATAAATGATAGAAAAATAATGACCTTGTTTTTTTTATTTCACTATGTAAATAGGCATTGCTATCATGACATTAGTAGAGCATGAAGAAGAACGATGTCGACCTATGAATACACTGTAACATTAGAGTCTAAAATAAGTCACAGATGTGTTTCTTCTGTTGCCTTTTCTTGCATCACACGTTCCACTTTGGAGGCTAATTTCTGTTGCTGCCTCTCTAAGTGAGCCATTTTCATGATGCACTGTTGTGTTTTGTCATATCCAGCTGTTTAAAAGGTGTGAGACATGTAATATGGTTGTCTGAGATTATGCTAATCAACTCCTCTTTATACTGTACACCAAAATATGCTAATTAACCTCCTGTTTATACTGTACAAAATTCCCATTCCAGGAATTTCAGCATGGATCACAGATGCACCACAATTCATGTTCAATTAATATGTTCCAGAACACAGCATTCCGCTGACTTTTTAGGTGTCTTTTTGTTTGTAGGCTCTCCCTGTGTTCCATGTGGATTTCCTCCCACTTTCCAAAGGCTGGTGATGTAGGTTGGCTGGCTACTCTAAATTGCCCATGGGTGTGAGCGTGTGTGAATGGTAGTCTGGTTCTTGTCTTGCCCTGTGATGGGTTGGGAGTACCCTCCCTTGGATTGTAGTCAGCTGGGTTTGGCACCAGTTCCCCTGTGATCTGAAATGGTTGTCTGGAAAATGAAATATAGTAAGAGCTGTTTGCACATCTGTACAGTGGCAGTCCTGTTCCTTAGCATTGGTTGCACCCTTCATAAAATAGCAGAAGAAGAAGAAATGAGTTACGGCTAATGCAGATTTCTATACAAAACATGAAATATTCTACATTTGCTTGGAAAGAGTTAGAGTTCTCCTGTGTTAATTTTATTTTGGTAAAATGCTGGAAATGTGGGAGCAATGGGAGCAATACTGTCATTATTCTAGTGAGAAATGATGACAGGCTTTAGTGCAGCTTCCAAGTTTAATTCCAAAAGTCAAAATCAGAGACGAAAATCAATTACCAGAGATCCAAGAAATAAAACAATGCTCAGTAAGTTTGCCAGGCAAAAACAATACTTCGCAATAAAGGAAGCATCCTTCCAGTTTAAATAGTACACAGGAAAACTTGATCTTGGTAACGCAGGTCCACACCAAGAGTTCAGCCCAGTAATTACATTTTTGCTGCACAGTAGTTTCTCTTTCCTGGTTATTTGTTGGGTTTGTGTCAGAGAAGCTCTCCACCTTATAACACTGACAGATAGATTTGACAGATACCATTATTATGAATATTATTAGTAATAGTATTAACAGTTGTAGTAGTAGTAGTAGTAAAAGAAGTAGTGGTAGTAGCAGTGGTAAATACATTTATACTAAAATTTACATTTAAAAAACATATTAAGTCAAAGCAATTGGGGCTTAAATTACATACAGTATCCCACAAAAGTCAGTACAAAAAGTCAGTACACCCCTTTTTTGTAAATAGTTTATTATATCTTTTCATGGGGCAGCATTGAAGATATGACACTTTAATATAATGTAGAGTAGTCAGTGTACATCTTGTATAACTGTGTAAATTTGCTGTCACCTCAAAATAACTCAACACAGCCATTAAACTATGTCTAAACTGCTGACAACAAAAATGAGTACACCCCTAAGTGAAAATGTCAAAATTCTGCCCAAATTGTCAATATTTTGTTTGGCCACCATTATTTTCCAGCACTGCCTTAACTTTCTTGGGCATGGAGTTCACTAGAGCTTCACAGGGTGCCACTGCAATCCTCTTCCACCTCTCCTTGACGAGAGAGCTGGTGGATGTTGGAGACCTTGCACTCCTTCACCTTCTGTTTGAGGATGCCCCACAAATGCTTAATAGGGTTTACTTTACCCTCTGTTTCTTTAGCAAAGCAATGGTCATCGTGGAAGTGTCTGGGTCAATATCATGTTGGAAAACTGCCCTGCAGCCCAATTTCCGAAGGGAGAGGATAATGATTTGCTTCAGTATATCACAGTACATAATAACATTCATGGTTCATCCTCTTCATCTTTAGAAGAGGCTTCCTTCTGGGACAACAGCCATGCAGACCAATTTGATGCAGTGTGCAGTGTATGGTCTGAGCACTGACAAACTCTTCCCCCACCCCTACAACCGCTGCAGCAATCAGCACTCAAAAGTCTATTTTCAAAAGACAACTTCTAAATATGATGCTGGTCATGTACACATGTTGGCAATCTTCTTATAGCCTAGGCCATCTTTAGGTAGAGCAACCTTTTTTTCAGATCCTCCAAAAGTTTTCTGCCATGAGGTGCCATGTTGAACTTACAGGGACCAGTATGAGAGAGTGTGAAAGTGATAACACTATATTTAACACACCTGCTCCCCATTCACACCTGAGACCTTGTAACACTGACCAGTCACAGGACACCAGGGAGGGAAAATGGCTAATTGGGCACAATTTAAACATTTTCACTTAGGGATGTACTCACTTTTGCTGTCAGTTCTTTAGATATTAATTGCTGTGTGTTGAGTTATTTTGAGAGACAGAAAATGTACACTGTTATACAAGCTGTACACTGACTACTTTACATTGGATCAAAGTGGTAAATCTTCAGTGTTGTCCCATGAAAAGATATAAAATATTTGCTAAAATGAAAGGGGTGTACTCACTTTTGTGAAATACTGTATTTTCTTACCTATGTTTGGATTTCGTCATTGCTGGGGAGTTGTAAATGGAGGAATGCCTCGTCATTGCTCTGGAAAGGTCTGGGTAGGCTGCAGAAGATTTTGGGCCTGGTTCTTCTGTAGCATCACTTGAAGCACCCCATATGTTTGGGAAATGGATCAGTGTCTCTGGTTTAGATGATTCAAACATGTGGCTGTGAAATGAACTTTCACACATTCCCTCACACACATACACACACTTACACTCTGGACAGTCATACCTGTCAGGGCATGGTGGTGGCAGTTGGTGTCTCCTTAAGTACCTCACACCCCATTCACCACCAACAGCAGGGGAAAAAAGGATAGCTGTTGCCATGACAACACCGCACCAGTTCGGTATGTTGACAGTCTTTCCAGTCCCTACGGCCGTTTCGAATGCATTTTATCAGAGAGGTCCACACACACACATACATATATATAATTAAAAATAAATGTATATATAATATAATATAAAAAATAAATATAATCTTCCAAAAATGTATGTCACATTATTTCATGGTAAACAAACCAACAGAAAAAAACCTGAGCAAAATCTCACAATATTTACTTACACTAGCATGAGGAACCCTTTGCCCTCTTCTTGGGGTCTTCGGGAGATCAGTTACAAGCATATGGAGTGATTTAGGCGCTCAAACACTTGCCTCTTTGGCTATAGTGGCCTTCATGGCAAGGCTAGTGCCACCCAAACCCTCTCCCACCATTCCCAATTACATCTACAAATGTTCCAATTACACCTCTCTGTGGTTGACCAAATGTTTTAATCACTTCCAGGTGACACAACTATCCAATCACTCTTTACCATATCAAAATAACTCATCAATCATGCCCCCCACCCCCCTATGTCAAACATTTCCAAACATGCTCTTTCCTCACTGGCAAAAACTTTTCATCACTCCCATTCCTATCTATATCCAACCACGCTCTCCCAAATGATTGTCAATTTTTCAGAGCGTGTTCAGCAGAGTGGGCAGAGCATCATCACAGTGAGCGTCTCGTATACTGAGCTCAATATTTCAGCACCTTCAGCACTACTACAGAGAATAGTGTAGTGTAGAAAGCAAAGAGAATAGCAAGATAGGGGGGGGGGTAATGTAGATAGAGTAATGTAGAGAAAGAATACTGTAGTGAGAGAGTAATGTACAGACAGTAGTGTAGAGGAACTACTGTATTACTGTGGCTGTGTAGAAAGAGAGAGAGAATGTAGAGTAGAGAAAGCGGAGTGTAGAGGGATTATCATTATGTAAAAAGAGACAGTGTATTGTAGGGGGACTATCCCTGTGTAGTAATAGATAGATAGTGTAGTGTAGAAAAAATATACTGTAAAGTAGTAAAATAAAGTCTCTTACACTTTCAGTAAGAGAATGTGTAATGTAGAAAGAGTATTTGTGTAGAATGAGTGTGGAAAGAGTAATGAAAGAGAGACAATGTGTGTAGTGTAGAGGATGTGGTGTAAAGAGAGTTTAGAACTATCACTGGGTAGAAATAGATAGAGAGTGTAGTGTAGAAAAGAGTTCTCTAAACTGCAATACTCTCTCA
>JBBIGC010144883.1:0-19549 GCA_037576955.1 Lepidarchus adonis | reverse complement strand
GTAGCACTTACACTGTTTTCTATGACTAAGAAGATTGTATTGAACTCCCTGTAACTTGCACATCAGTGTTGTCATGTTTGAATTTATGCTGATTTTTTCCTGTACCTGGAAGTCGCTTTGGACAAAATAAGTCAGCCAAATTAATAAATGTAAATGTAATGTAATGTAATGTAAATCTTTTAAATATTCTGTGCACCTTTTACAATATGACAATAAAGACAATAAAGCAAACACACTTTTTAATAAACTGAAGGAATTCTAGCATCAATAATTAATTCCACTTTAAAGTGCAGTGGTCTGAAGTATCTGAATGTAACTGCTGCACTTTTTAAGGTGAAGAGGAAATATCAAATTAGATGCAGGTGAAAACAAAGGAGAAATCCCTTCTTTGAGGGAAAAGAATGGGTTGAAAATCAATGCCAAAACTTTACTTTACTTTTAAGTGAACATGTGCAGTGCATTGTGAGGTTTTGTGGAATGTGGTGTTTCATGGAGAGCAATGCATTGTGGCCTGTGTGGTGTTTGGCGTACGAGTGGGAAATATGGGCGGGAAAAAGGTGGAAAGAGAGTTGCTTTCTGGGAGTCGTAGTTCATTAGCAGGGGGACCATGGGTAAAATAAACACATGGATCACATACACAGCAGTAATGAAGTGAAACAGTTCCTGAACTTTACTGTAGAGTTTGCCTTATGCTTGGGAGCAATAGTGAAGGTTCCAAACAAGCAACATGTTTTATGTCATAAACAGTGTGTAAATAACAAAAACAAAAAAAGGCGGCCTGTGATGTAACCACGAATCGCCGTATGTCGAGTGCAACGTAACACAAAGACCCCCTGGGTTTGAAGAATGGGATTATGATTAAAAAATGTAACTAATTGAATTAAATGAAAGTTGATTTGACATTGTGGTAAACATGCCTCTCTCTATGCATTTTTGTCTATGTTCCAACTTTTCTGCAAATGTGGGAGAAATTTGACAGTTGTGCCATGGCAACACTACAGAAATTTTTATATGTATGTACAGTAGGGGTGGGAATGGCAGGGTATCTCACAATATGATACTATATGTGATATGTGGCCCACGATAACGATAATATTGCGTTACCGCCATATTGCAATAATTGATTTATCACATGACAATTGCTTAGCGATATAACACAGAAACATGAAGGTGCGTTATTAACTTACATACGCAACAGCAATACTATTGTCACCTTTCCCATATTTGCTTTGTGACTATGGTCGGAAGAGCAGAGCAATGGCTACTTCAGCTTCAGGGCTTTATTTCTGTTCCCCTTTGTCACTTGGCAAGTTGCACTAACATTGTGCTAACAACATATTTGAACAAACAATACACAGTGCTACATACAACCTAATACATTCTCTCAGTACGTGCATATTTTCTCTACATATTATACTGCACATATAAGAGTCGCTTAAAATCCCTCAAGAACCCTCAAAAAAATTGTTCGCTATATCGATTATTGTATTGCGCGAGCAAGGATGACGATTTATCGGCATATCGATATGGTGGCCCACCCCTAATGTACAGTATTAATAACAGAAATGAAGCAAACAATTAGGAATAAAACAAAAGTTACTTTCCATACTATACTGTTACATTTTATTTGGACTAAGTGGTAATGTAGTTTAATTACTTTTGAAAAAAAATCTAGCAGCTCTAATAAATGACTTATTTTCAGTAACCCTGCACAACACAAGGCACCAGGACCTCTCTACAGAGATATTCCGCTGGGACAGGCCCTTTTACTGGATGACCCAAACCTGAGATTAAGCTCTGCAGCGGTCACTGTTTAACCTTTCGACACTGATACTTTCAATTTGCTGTATCTACAACTAAATAGATTTTTTGTTCAATTAACTATAAAAAAAAATATTCTATGTATTAACAAATATTGTATTGCCAAGGAGTAGTTATTTATTGGAAATGTTCAGAAACGTTTTCAGGTAGCGTAGCCAGCAGTGGTAGAAAACAAGACTAATCAAATGTCATTATCATTACCACTTTGAAATAAAGGCACAAAGCAAAATTTTAAGAAATTTTCTTTACTTTTCTTTACTTTTCTTTTTTACTAAGGAAGCATGTTTGTGTGGTTTTCGATCCTTTAATTATATCTTTAATTAACTTTTTTATATGTGTTTTTTGAAGTTGTCTACACATCGCAGCATTTGCAGGTTGAAACATCATGGCAACTCTGAAGACAATACAAAGCAACTATTACTGACTTTCCCCACATTCTTAAATATGTTCATTTGTCCATTTACATTCTTTCACAGATAGGGCTGTAATACTGGATTTTAACAAATAATAAATAAAAATGTACCTACTTGACAAATCAGTATTGATTAGATGACAGTTTGCATAAAGATAATGCAAATATGTTCAATTCTCTAGATGGTCTCTGCTTTACTATTTATTTGCCAGCAAGGAAACTATCAGTGTTCCACTGTCATTTCTGTCTTGGTTTTTGTCACACGTTCCTGTACTTTCTTTGCCCTGCCTTAGTTGCCGCCCTAGCTCTACACCTGTTTCCTAATTCTTTCATCACTCATGCCAGGTGCTTCTTGTTATCCTTTTGTATTTAGCCCTAGTGTGCCTCCCAGCATGTGCCAGTTCTCTGCAGTTTCCCTGTGGTGTTGCTGTAGTATTCTGTTAGACTTTCTGTTCTGTTAATTAAATTAGTTACTGGTTTGTTTTGTGGATGTTCCTGTGTGATGCCCTAGTTCATGTGTTTGTGAATATTAAACCCTGTTAAATCTCACCCCACTGGTTTGTGCATACTTCCAACCCTCAAAACGTCACAAAATAACTGACTGAAAATGGAAGTAGCAGCCACAGTGTAGGATTGAGGATTTGAAAAGGTGGCGGAATGCAGGACCACGCTTGAGGCCACAGAGTGTCTAAGGGGCATTAGGAACATTACTGGATGACCTGACTGGACTGATTGACCTAGTGGAGAGACTTCTTCCTAGCCAGGAAATGATCATCCAGAGGGCGCCACTAGGGGTGGAGGTAAATAGTTCAGAGAATTCTGCCTCCAATTTTTCAGAGTTCGCTTGAGTTAGAAGATGCAGAAGGCACTGTGGAAAGTGCCAATGGGTCTGTGGACACTGGGAGTTGGATCTTCCGCATTCTGCAGGAACCATTCACAGAGCAGTGCTTAAAGGAACTGGAGCAGGTGAACCAGGTTCAGCTAGGAGAGCTGACATCACCGCACAATGCAGCAGATAGCTCCAACCAGTTGCTGCTGTTACTGACATGCACAGCACAGAGGAGCTCCGCCCGGACAATCAGAATCAGAATCAGAATCAGAAATACTTTATTATCCCGAGGGAAATTAGTAGAAGTTTCAGCAATTTCAGTAACATTGGGAGAGAATGGTAGATAAAAAAAAAGCATGGATCTCACACTCCAGTCTGCAGAACAGAGTCACGTGCATCATGCAGTCCCAGCTTCTCACAAGCCCAGTTTAGGTTCTCAGTTAGGCTTCAGTCTCATTTTCCTAGTTGTCTCAGGATGAACATTTTTGGACAGTCTCAGTTCAGCCCCAGAGTTGTGAACTTGAATGGACTATTTCCTGGAATGGAATGTTTCCTTTATCAGTCACTGTGTTGGTTTCATGTCTAGTGTTAGTTCAGTTGTATATATTGTGACATTTTTCCAGGGTGTGGAAAAGCCGTCGAGGGAAGAATGGAGACTGACACAAGGTTTTAGTTCCTCAAATAAGGGATGCAGCTAGTTTTTGGTTTATTACCAGCTCTTAAAAAAGCTCCAGGAACCTATGGTACCGTCTGCAAAAGAGTTCACACTCAGAGCGCTCAGCGAAAACCCTTATAACACACACACAATGCCCAAACACACATACTGCTGGATGGCTGGGCTTCGAAGTCACCACTGCAAGCACCAAACACAGCGGTGGAAGCTCAGTCATCCACCCCTAAAGCCCACACAAAATGACCCCAAACTACCCAAATGAGTCCCACCAAAGCACAATAAACACATTCCCCCAAGAATAAACACACTAAATAATCAATTTAAAAGAATAAATCCCCCTAAACAGTCCCAAACACACAGTCTGTATGAAAATGGAATGCAAAATGGCGCCCAGGGCTGACCAATCCCCAGCTCCGCCACAATATTCTTGGTTTTTGGTTTTGTTTCTATGCTTCAGTTTCCTGGGTTGTTCATGTCTGTTAGGTCTTCTCTTGTCTTCATGTCTATTTTGGGTTTCATTATGGTTCCATGTACCATGTGTATCTGTCTGTATATACCTGTCTTAAGTTCATGCTTATGCTTTTCTTTTGAACAATGTGTTACCATGTATGTAGTGCCCATCTTCATGTTATATACTACGTAGTTTCATGTTAGCAGCATCACAGTCCTTGTTCCTTAGTTATGTCTTTGTTCTTAGCCATGTTAATATTCCAGCTCTGTCTTTTGAAATTTCTTTTGAAGTTTCAACTGGTTTATGGCCTGTCATTAACCCTTGTTTTGTCATTGTGTGCATTCATATACTTTGCATTTTATTAGAGCTGGTTTCCTTTTGCATCTGCTGTGTTTCTTTTGACTGTCATAGGTACATGTTTCATTTCTTGTCTTGAGCTGTCCACGTTTTCTCAGCTTCGAGCTTATCTCCTTTTGTCTTCTAATTTTGTTTAGGTACAGTTATCATGTTCAAACTTGATATTTTTTCACACCAGGTTTCTTTTCAGCATGTTTATCAACAGTATGTTGTGTTCTGTTTTGTCATATGTATTAGGTTGTGTTCTTACTCCTTGTTTCTATTGTAAATGCTTGTGACTTTTCTTTATTCCTGTCCTTCAAATGGTCCTAGATCTGTTATGTAAGTATTGATATATTGATTGTCATTTTTATGGCTTTTCAGGTCTTTCAGATTCCTTTCTTAATTTTAGATTTTCTCCTGTCCTGTTTTTGGCCTGATTTCCTGCTATTGGTTTAAGAGTTCTGACTCAGGTATTGCTCTTGTCCTTATTTGGATCTATGTTTTATTTCCTAATAATGTCCATGTTTGTTTAGTTTCTTGGGGTTTTCAATGCCTCCCTATGGTGTGTTTTGGTTTGGTGTCACTGTTGTAATTATCTTCTAATTGTCTAGTATTAGTCTCATTTTCCAGTCTTGTTATGCTGACAGGTTTGTGTTTGTTGTTTCTAGTCTAGTTCTGCTACATTAGGTTCAGTCATTTCAGGTTCTGTCTAGGTTATGGGTTTTAGTTGGTTTTCTGTCACAGTCTCTGTACGATTCCTAGTCTTTCTTTCTTGAAATTCTAAGCATCTGTTATAGTATAACTAACCTCAAGTACATATTCCTGGTTTGGTCCTAGGGTTCCCCTTGATTCTGGGCATTGAACTACTGGGTTTGGGCCTTAGATTTAGCAAGCATTATGTTAGCCTAAGATTATTGGAAAACTCCATTACTCTTAGCCCTTTATGTTGCACTCTTAGCCATGGGAAATTTTTTTTAGCAATGGATTTCTGGTATTCCTTGGAGGTTTCCTGTGTTTTGAATATATTCCTGTTCTGTTCTCAGTCTCAAGCCCTTATATGTATCCTGTTACCTCAAGTTTGTTCCTAGTCCTGGTCATGTCTTGTGTTGTTACTTAGTCATAGTCTGGTCTTGATTCTTTCATGTGTCTTTGTTTTGTTTCATTCTCGTTTTCTGCCATGTCTAGCCCTATGTTCAGGTCACCTTGTTTGGGTTCTGGTCTGTTCAGTGTAAATCTGTCATGTTTTGTTCGGTTTTGCGATTGTCCATGGTCTTTATGGGTCTTCCTGTCTTGGTGTGGTGTTTTTCAGGTTTTGGCTATAACTTCCTTTGCTCTGTGCTTGTCCATGTCCTTTTGTCTGTGGTCTGTTTTACTTTTTCCTGGAGTTGCTTTTTTTAGGAGAGGGGTTATGTCACAGTTCCTCCATAATGTCAGTCTTTGTTTCTTTTGATTGTTTCCTAATTGTGTCTTCACCTATGTCAGGTGCTCTTTGTTATCCGTGTGAATTTAGCCCTATTGTGCCACTAGCCTCTGCAGTTCTCTTCAGTTTCCCTGTGATGTCGCTGTAGTGTCTTTCTGTTCTGTGTCTGTTCTGTTCCTGTTTATTTCTTTAGTTACTGTGGTTTGTTTTGTGGATGTTTCTGTGTGATGCCCTAGATTGTGTTTGTGAACATTAAACCCTGTTACACCTCACCCTGCTGCTTTGTGCATACTTCCAACCCTCAAAAGGTCATAGAAGCTTTAAACCACATATTACTTTTAGCTAAAACTAGAAGTGTTTTACACTAGTGAAGCTATGCTATTTTTATTATTACATTTATACATTGCTGGTTTGTCCAAAAATAGGCATCTGCACTGATCTTGCTACTATTGCCACTACTATTACTAACAATAGTAAAAGCAACATTTAAAAAAAATTGGTGTTGGAGAAGCTAAAAAAAAAGAATTCCAAAATTTGGAGGCCATGGTACTGCCTCCTCTAGTGGAAAGTCTTCTGACAGGGACAGACCGAAGATTACTACCAGTAGACATGAGAGAACAAGCAGGGGAGAAAGGTATGAGAAGATCAGAGAGGTAGGGGGAGCAAGATTATGGAGAGCTTTAAAGTTTAAACTTAATATGAGGCTGAAAAGGTAACCAGTGTAGAAAAGATCATTTAGAAAGGATGAAGGTGATCCATGAACATTTTGTCTAAATGTGAACTCTAGCAGCAGTTTTGAATATATTAAAGTTGTTAAAGTTTTTGAATACTGAAAGTGAGACATTACAATTACATGATAAAAATGAGCTCATTTAGAATTTGATGTCAAAAAAGTTGGGACAGGTCAACAAAAAACTGGAAAAATAAGTGGTTGTTAGGTTTTAGATAAAGAGAGAAAAAGAGACAGTAAATCTTGACGACTTGGAACCTTGTTTGACTGTAAAACTTGAAGGTGTCCCAATTCAAGATCTCACAGAGTTAATGACACACAAGAATGTAATGCCCGAACTGTTTATTAAAAAGTAGCAGTGGCTTATATACAACACCAAAGAAGGGGATGCTACCAGTTCCCCCTGTGTACGATCACGGTCAAAAGTTTTGAGAATGGCACAAATACTGGTTTTCACAAAGTTTGCTGCTTCAGTGTTTTTAGATCTTTTGTAAGTTGTTTTTGTGGTGTATTGAAGTATAATTACAAGCATTTCATAAGTATCAAAGGCTTTTATTGACAATTACATCAAGATTATGCAAAGAGTGCGTATTTGCAATTTCAGTGTTTCAATGAGCCACTTAGTTATCACTTTGGCCTTATTAGTGATTAGTGATTTCCGATCATTGTGAATACACCACTGCACACAGTCACCACAACGAAATTTGTCATCTGCTTTTAACCCATCACACATGCACACGTGGAGCAGCGGGCAGCTATCAACATGGTTGTGTTTTAATGCAAAATTGTGAGAAAGCAGCTTTACACATGAATGGTCTCAGGATGCTTTACTTTTCTTCTCTGCACAATAATTTTTCCAGATGCCCTAAAAAATCGGAAAGGGGCTTCATCAGAGAAAATGATTTTACCCCATCATAAAAACTGAATCAGCAAATGTTGTGAAAACCTGGCCACAACTGTAGGAAAGATACGAAAAATGGAAGTACTAATATGAAGTTTGTGCTATTGCCATCATCACGGACATTGCCAGATCACGGTGCTTGATAGAAGCAAAGTCAAAATCATGACTGGAATCACAGTATCACACAAAGGCTCACAACACAAAAACAGAGAAAAAACACAACTACAGGGTCAACCAAAGGGAACAACCAACAGAACCAAACATTACCCCACTGGGAAAGCCAGGAAAACCATGTAGAGTCCACGGGGGGAAGAGGTTGGATGGCAGAGCGCGTAAGATCAATCACAATAGATATATTCTGAAAATTATAAGAAATGTAAAAACAACAGGAAGCATTCAAGATTGTACAGATTACTCCCTTTTTAGCTAACAACAAGTTCATAGCGGTTCTGAATGATTGCCTGGCGCATGGCTTTGAGCTTGTTGTTAACCATCCAGAAAGCAAAATTTGCCTTTCTGTTTATTTAGGACCCCAGTTGTTCCATCAAGGAATATGAACCTTCTGTTGACCATGGGGAGGTCTGTGGGTTGACCACTGTATACCCATTATTTTGTAAGTAGGTAAGTAGGTTTAAGAGAAAGCTCGGTCCCCTGCTGAAATCTTTGCAACATGAGGTACCAGCAAAAAGCTGCACCTAAGTAGGCGTGGTGGATTATAAAGGACCAAGAGTTCACTCAGATACTGTGGTGCAAGACCATTCAGTGCTTTATAGGTTAAAAACAGTACAGTCAAACCCTGTTAGCTCACACTCATTATTTTAACCCGGCCTCCTGCCAAATTTAGAGCCTGGACCAATAGGGGCAAACTAACGAGGTTTGACTGTATTTTATAATCAAATGTAAAATTTTACCCAGAGCCAGTGCAGATTACATAAAATGGAGGTGATGTGAGCATATCTTAATCATAATCATAAGAACTCTTGCTGCGGCATTCTGGAGAGTAAAGCATTACAATAATCTAACCTAGAAGGAAAAAAAACATAAACTACTTTTAACTTTTTAATGTTATCTAGTGGCCTTCAAATGAAAAGCTGGGGTCAATAATCACACCAAGGTCTTTACTGCAGAACAATATGAAACAGAATTGTCTTCCGAAGTTGCTGTATAATCTGCCAGCTTGCTCTGAGCTGCAAGTGGTCTTATCAGAATATAGCAGTAGGAACTTTTGAAGCTTCCACTGTCCACTGGACTGTATACATTCATCCATTACATTAAGTTGGTGTTTCTAATCCGGCTTTGCCGAAACATATAACTGTGTGTCATCTGCATAGCAGTGGAAGTTAACTCCATGCTTTTGTATAACATTCCCCAGAGGTAACATATGAGACAATAGTAACTGGCCTAAAATAGAACCCTGTGGAACACCAAAGTTTACTTTGCTACAAGCATTCATATCTATGAACTGATAGCGATTAGTCAGATAAGACCTAAACCAGGAGAGGGCTGTTCCCTTAATTTCAACAACATTTTCTAGCCTGTCTAGTAGGATGATGTGATCAATAGAATCAAAAGCTGCACTAAGATCGAGCAACACAAGTAAGGAGACACATCCCTGATCAGATGCAAGTAGAAGGTCATGTAGTCTCTGTAAACTCTGACAGAAATATTTTCTGAATGTTGTTGTTATGTAAAAATGAACATAACTTCTGTGCTACAACCTTTTCTAAAATCTTAGAATAAAACAGAGGTTTGATATTGGCTGATAGTTTGAGAGCTGATAGGGGTCATGATCCTGTTTTTTAACAACTGCTAACTTGAAGAATTCAGGTACATAGCCAAAGTTAAGAGAGAAATTTAATAGTCTTATAAGAGTTTCAATTACTGTGGGTAGTATTAGTTTTATGTGTGTGAAGGTAGAAAATCTAAGATGCATGTTGATGAATTTGATGAAGAAATTAGTGAAATTAGATCTGATTATGGCGAGTAATTTAGTATCATTATTAATACGGTAGAACAATACAAGACACAAGATACTGGAGGATGTAAGGTGGTGCCTGAGGATGGCCCAAGTGCAGTGGGACAGAAAGGGTTAATCCTGTGCTAAGAGAGAAAGCAGGAAACAACAGGTTATGGAAAACCGAAACAGGTGTGCAAGACAGAAACAGGTGGAAAACCAAAATAGGTAGTGAGGAAAGGTGGAAGAAGCAAGAGAGACGTGGGAAAACAAAATTAAGACTGCCAGTAGAGACTTTGCTTGCTGCCTTTCACTCAAACCATTGACTAAACTAAAGTAAGATTACTCCCAAAAGAACCAAAGAGGGAAGGAGAAGGAAAGCAAACAAAGTTAAAAGCATGGTCTGTGAGCAATTCGTTCACCAAGATGAAGCAGGCCTCATGGACCTACAAAGGCCATGGTGCAGCTGGTGCTGCTCAGGCACTAATCAGGGTCCTGCCTTCTCCCCCACCAACTGGAGCATGTCTTGAAATGGACCATCTCTCTCTGCTGGTGGGAGCTGGAACAGCAGGCTGGGAAGTTACAGAGGATGATTTTAGAAGAACAATATTAATATAGGATTGGCTTGCAGAATGCTCCACCAGTATGATGCCATGCGAGTACACAGACATCACCCATGGCCCACGAAACGTTGAATGAACCAGTGATTTCAGGACTAGAGGTTTGATGTGCTGCATTAATTTTCCAGAATAGACACACTACAACCAGTCAGATTGCAATGGGGGCCATGTCCCATACTCCCTAGGCCTGGAGTTCAGGCCCAAGAGTTCGACTAAGGGGCTAGGCTATTATATGACTGGATCCATGTCCTTCTGCCTTTCCCAGACCACCCAGTATAAAAAGCATGACAAATCCAACAGGAAGACAGAAGAGACAGGTTGCGGTGTTCTTCTAATGAGAGTGCACAGGGTACATTTCCTAGACAGGCATCCAAAGCCTTTAGGTCCCTTAAAGTCCTCATGCATTATAGTTGGCTGGACAACGAAGGTGCTTTGGGATTTACCAGTGGAGGATTCAGGAACCTGGACAAGCATTAATATGTTATTAAATGTGATCTCATCTAAGTCAAGGGTATTGCCAAATATGACTAATGTGATTAAAATAATATGTATTTATGTCTTTATTGAGAACGATCATAAATAACTCATGCTGCTAGAGGAAAAAATATGTGAACCCTTGTAATTAATCATGGTTACCCCCCCAGCAGAAATAACCTCAACCAGGAGTTTCCTGTAGCCATGGATCAGACCTGCACATCATTCAGGAGAAATCCCATTCGTCCTGGCAGAAGTGCTTTATGTCTTTCTCATTCTTTGGACGTATCATGTGTATGGCTCTTCCATAGCATCTCTTTGGGTTGAGGTCTGCGCTCTGACTTGGCCACTCCAAAAGGTGGATTTTGTTTTCTTGAAGGAATTCTCCTGTGGGTTTGCTCTGGTGTTTTGTCCTGTCCCGTTTCATCATTGTCCTGTTGCATCACCCAACTTCTGCAGAGTTTCAGCTGACATACAGACTCAGAAGAATTGTTTTGATACGCTTGGGAATTCATCTTCCCCTCAACGATTGCAAGTTGGCCAGGCTCTGATGGATCAAAGATGGTCCAAATCATTATGTTGTCTTCATTAAACTTTATTCTATATATATATCAACAATTTCACCCATTTCACCCTTTCACCCCTTTTTAGTCAGCAGCAGCTTCCTTCGTGGTGTCCTGCCATAGACATCCTGCTTCTCTAATGTTTTACGTTGGTTAGCCAGTTCCAATGATGCCTTCAAATCTTTGGCTGTCAGTGTTGTTTGGCTATTGTTTCATTTGATCATATTAAGACGTTCATTTAATATTTTTTGTATTTTGTATTTATTATATATTTCTTGACTATTAAAGTATAAATAGGGACTTTTATTTAGTTTATTTTTGCTCAGCACATGCATGGCTTCCAACAAGGAGTCTCCATAGGGGAATCACATGCCCAGGAGTTATCAGCCGGGATATTGCAGCAGAGCCAACATCTGAACTGAGGTGCTCATTCACAGCCTACACTACTCATTAGTGATAGTTCCTCTCCTCAAACACACTCACTAAACCTGGCAACTAAGGTGTGCTTGATCAGAGAAATCATCGGACGGTGCTGGACACTGGCCTTTCAGTTCCAGAGCTGGGAACCCCTGTTATAGCAGAACCACTTTTAGCTTGACATAGTTTCAGCAAATCTTTAAAGAACTATTTCAAAGTGAGAGTGATGAACCTCCTACATAAGTTATTTAAAAGATTTTAAAACTGTAAATCCAAAGCAAAAACCATGGGTTTGTTATTTACAAGGAGTTGCCATCTGAGCATAATATCAAACACACAATACACTGATTGCTAATCAAAGAGGGTTTTATGGCCTTGATAAAATATTTTTTAAATCCTCTGCACTAACTTCTATCACCATCTTGATCCATCATTCCCACAAGGACCCATATTACTTTTTCATATATTGCAGCCCTACTTATACCTACTATAACAATGGCCTCTGAGCCCTTCAACACGGCAGGTGGGAGAAGGAGTGGGTGGGTGAGGGGAGAAAGTTCCTTATGACTTTTTATAATGTATTAGAGCAGGGAGTAGGAAGGGCTTTGCATTGCTTTTGGATATATAGCAATTATCTAGAGATTAAATCAAATGTCATGGAAACTGGTTGTCAATACCACTCATGAGAAATGAGAAACTGCTAAGTGAAGAACCGCATGGGGGCACTTTCAAGTCAGGTTTTATTTCAAGTTTCATTCTTGTTTGACACCATCACTAACTTTCAAGCATGAACAGTCAAAAGCAAACTCCTATCTGACTACATTTCTAAAATTCTCTGGAGCGATTATTTAATCAAGTGGAACATTATCTATCAAGAACAACAAAATATTAAACAATAATTTAATGGAAGTGATATGAAAAGTGTAATATTCCCTAAAACAGAATGCAATTATTTGCAAGTCTCATAAACCCCCATTTGGTTTATAATATTACACAGAAATGTTGTAAGTGAGACATATATTACTAATGCATAAAAATATTAGCGCATATTATTATGTTTTGATGAGAACAACACATCTACTGTAAAAAGGCAGGGCAACAAAGGGCTAGAAAAGTAAGTGATGCTATAAAGAAACAGCTGGAGGAACATTTTGTGGTATCAAAAGAGGATTTTAGAGAAGATTTTCCTCTGTAAAATTGCCAAGACTTTGTATATCTCATCATGTACAGTACAGAATATCATCAAAACAGTCTGAAAATCTAGAGAATTCTCTAGAACCAGACTAAAAATCAGTATTGGATGATCTTCGAGCCCTTCGGCAATGTTACAATAAAACTGATATGATTCTGTCATGGAAATTAGAGGTCGATTGATATTGGTTTTTCAGAGCCAATATTTATACCAATTATTGCTAGTTAATGAGGTCAATAACCAATATTTGGAATTGATATACAAAAAAAATCTCTTTACTTAAAAATAACTTTATTGATTATAAATACTTAACCATTTTAGATTTTAATATACCTTTAAATAATACTAAGTATATATTTTAGTAACATTATAAAACTGTGAAATTTTAATTTGAAACTTAAACATTTGAGTATTCCAAATTAAGCAGCAATAGTGAGGTTGTAGTGAAGAACGCAAAGCTAGAGCAGAGCTACCTACAGTTCTTCCTATCAAAAATGTTTGAGACTTTGCTGAAGACTCACTAACTTGAAACAGTCAAGGCTTTCTCTGTCTTCACTTTTCATTAAAATTTAACTTGGATTTTTTAGCGGCTGCAGAATGCTTCCATACGCCCTTGTTATCACTGCAACAAGGTTCATTACAGTATTTGGACATTTTCATTGGTGTAGCAGCGAAAGCAGGCAAGCTTTTCATTATGGAAGGAGCTAACGAGCTACGTGGTGTTTTACAGCTTAATTGTGTAGGATTTTAACGTTTTCATTTGGGGAAAGACTGCTTTACTGTCCATCCTCAGCCACAGTCCATGCTCAGCTGAAACTTTCTCATGTGTGAGTGTGGTGTGAGTTAAAAAAAAAACAAGTCTTTTTGAACCTTAATTGAAATCATTGCATGGGTTCAGGAAAACGTCCAGGAAGCATGAATGTCTGATGTCATGGGGGTGCACTAGTGCAGCGGTCCCCGCTTTTTTGTGCCACGGACCGGTTTAATGTCAGACAATATTTTTGTGGACCGGCATTCAAGGTGTAACAAAATAAAATTATACGACCGACCCAAAAAACTTTGGTATTTTGTAAATATAATAATAAACGTGAATCCACTGTCTAATTATATGTAACTTTATTAGTAGCGTCTTTCTGAAATGCGCTAACAACAATCAGAGTAACGTCCTCCTCTGCCCCTCAAGTGCTCTGGTCTCTATGGTAACGCGTAAACGGTCCTTTCAGAATAAGTTATTAGTGCTGTTGTGGCAATCTTAGGGTTTTCTGCTATTTAAATTTTTTGTACGGCCCGGTACCGGCCCACGGCCCGGTTCGAAATGCTCCACGGCCCGGTAGCGGTCCGCAGCCAGGTACTAGTGGAATTATCAGTTTGCATGTGGTGCATCATGAAATGATAAACACAACAAAGAAGACTGGGGACTGCTGAAGAGCTGGAATCCTATATCAGCCATATCAGGGACGACGTTCCTCTCCAAAAAAGTCCAGCACCTGTTTTTTTTAGACTTTTACTGACTGTTAAAAGAAAACTGCTATACTGCTATACAGTGGTACTATAACTTTTTTATTGTGTCACTGCAATCAGATTCAAAATGATAATGTTTTTTTCTTCAAATGTTATATTTACTTAGTTCAAACATTTGTTTGTGTTCTATTGTGATTAAAATTTTGGGTTTGTGAGATTCGTAAACCACTACATTTATTGGAATTTGGGTTGTATTGTTTTCTGGCTTTTCTGGTTAGATTTAAATATAGTGAGGGTGAGAGTGAAGTATTCTAAAAAGCAGGGAGATTAAAGTCTTTCCAGCTGCTGTTGCCTCATGGTGTTGTAAGGCAGGCAGAAATTAGGTGTTATTTATCTGCAGGGGTTTAAGGGAAATGAATGGAAAATGTTGCAGTATGTACAAATAATAAGTACACTCCATAGAAATTGTTATAGAAATAGTTGATTTTTACATAATACTTGAACAAGCTTCTTGATATAATACTTGATATAATGCCTACAAATAAAGATGCTTATATTCCAGTAAATGACATAAAATGTAAATTTTTAAACCTGAAATTTAGGGTCTTTATTACATAGCACAAATTAGTTAATAATTTACTGAAATAACAGCATTTTAATAGATTTTTTTTCCCACTGACTCAAAATGAATGCAGAATTGTGTTACTACATGTAACACACAAATCAGACACACAACTTCTCATTGCATTTTAGTGTGTCTTATATTTAGTAGCAATATTATCTTTTGCTGCTTTTGCTGATACAGATCAATGCCGAAATGCTGGAACCCACTCACTTCTACTGAGAAGAGCCCATGCACACAGAACCATGCTCCATCTAACTGACCGTAACTCAATGATGCCACCTGTGCAACTGCTGACACCTCTTTAAAATAAATTTTTCATCTATTCATTTATTTATATTCTTTTGTTATTACTATCCAGTAGGGGTGGGAATCACAGGATCTCTAACAATACAATAGGGATGGGGGTATTAATTTACATAAATAATATCAATGCTATTTTCACAATGTTTTAAATCCATTCTTGTTACAATATTATGTTATTGTGTTTTTACCAATTATTTGCCAATCGGTGATGTGTGTTTGTCAGACGGCCCCTCAGATATAGCACCTTAATAGTGATGGGACTTTTATGAGAGCCGGCTCTTATGGCTCAGTTCACTAAAAACTTTCGGCTCTAAAACAGGTCCTCAGATTTTTTTTGTAGCTTAAATTAATTAACAAAAATAATGTAAAATTATGTGTAAAATGAATTACTAATATACAAACACACATTATATGAAATGTTTATTATTATATGGCTTATTATTCTCAATGTGAAATGCTGGTGTTTGGAGGCAGTTCTTGACTTGAATTTGTGTTACTTTACTGGCCTTCTTTTAAATGCAGTTGAATGTCTACTAAACACTTACTAATTGTGTGTGTGGGCCTGCTGTTTGCAAGGAGAGGGAGAAAAAAAGGGGGGGGGGGTTGTGCTGTTTTTCGCTGTTTTTGCTGTATTGTTATCGTTTTATTCACTGTTAGTGTTAAATAAGAGTTCATGTGGATTGGTGGATGTGTGCATGTGTGCAGGGCTGTTCTCTGTTCTGCTAATTCCCTCTGCACTGTTTTTGCTGAGATGTTTATGTTTTATTCACCATTAGTGTTGAATAAGATTAATGTGGATTGGTGGGTGAGATGGGGGGTTAATAGTGCACTGTGCTAAGGCACCATCAGTGTGTTTAAGCATTAAAAAGAGTGTTACATCATTACATGCATAAGTTCGGACTTACTTCAAAATTCGAGTTACGTCACACTCAGAAGAACCGAACCCTGAAGTAACTCGAGGACCCCCTGTAAGGTACTCTGTACTTTCAGACTCTGAACGTCCGGGTTGTAGCTCCTCCCATAATCTGGATGTCATAATAGACACTATATTATCCACAGTCTGTTCCGTCAATAATATAAAAGCCAAAGTGAACACAGACTTTAGATTTAAATGTGGCTGGGGCATCTCTTAGCCTAGCTTTCTCTGCTGTTTCCCTGATGGTAATAGCCTCAGTTCCTCCCAAGGCTTTGTCCTACAGTTTAGGGAAATTGTTCATGCCTCTGTTGCCTTTGGCTTCCTCATTAGGGGGTTGGACCTGGATTCTGTAAAGCTGCTTTGTAATAGTGTCAGTTATATAAAGCACTATACAAGCAAAATTGATTTTCCAAATCACTTCTCATTGTTTTATAGTGTGTGTTTGTCAGTTAGTCATTTACACATTTACAGATATCTTTGTACATTGTATATGATCAAGGTTTTGAGAATGTCATATCTTTCAACCCTTGAATCTTAAATCTAATATGGTTTATGAATTAGTGAATTTTGAGGTGTGATGCTTAGATAACTGGGTTTGTGACCAAAGGGTCCTGGGATCAATTGACTGGCTTGCGGAGTGATCCATCTCCAGCGTCTTCCCAGGATTTCGTCTTCTGCAGGTAGCTGGTTGGTGTTTGGCCAGCAGATTTGGAAGCCCTGTAGAGGAGAACTGACTTGATGTTAGAGTTGAAAAGTCTGATATTGGTTTGCAAAGTCAGCTCCTTTGAGTTCCAAACATTCTTCAGTTGTAGGAACACTGCTCTTGCCTTTCCTATTCAGACTTCAACGTCAGCGTCGGTTCCACCCAGCTTATCGACAATACTTCCCAGATAAATCACCTTTGGTCACTGCTTGTGGAGTTAAGGACCTTTGTCTTTACCATGATGATGTTGCATCAAGGTGGTTGCCACAGTTTTCTCCTGCATATGTTGACAGGTATGGAACAGCAGTGCCAGGTCTTCTGCGAAGTCTAGATCTTCAAGTTGGATGAAGGGTGTCCACTGGATTCCTGTACTTGTATTTTGCTGTCTTCATTATCCAGTCTATAAGCAAGCAAGAAGTGAAATCAAGCAAGAGTAGGCACCCCTGATGAACTCCAGTTTTCACCTCAAAGAACTCTGTGAGTTGGCCTCCAAGGACTACTCTGAAGGTCATCCTGTTATATGAGTTCCTGAGGATATTGAGCATCTTGCCTGGCACACATAATGTCGGAGAAGTCTCCAGAGGGTATTCCTGCCCAAACTGTTAAAAGCCTTCTCATAGTCTACAAAACTGATCTCGATAGAAGCATTCCACCTCAAGCACTGCTCAATATTTTTATACATGCTCAAACATGCTCAAAGTTCTCATACGTCATGGTTGCATTTCCGTGAACATTCCCAAAACAATACTTATTGGTTATATTAATTTTGAATACAGCCATTGTTCCAACTGAAGAAAAGCAGCCCAAAGCATGATGCTCCATCTTCTGTGCTTCACTGTAGGTACAGTTTTCTTTTGATGATTATCTATGTTATTTTTGTGGCATTTTAAAAGCCAGATACCTCCATAAACCTTGCAATAATACAATTTTCCAAGTGGTTGTGTGAGACTGGATATACCTTTTTGATGTTTAGCAGGGCTTTAGGGATTTAGGGATTAGCCAGTACTTGCCATAAAATCCTAAAGCTTCTTTAATGTAGGTCTTTTGGCGACCTCTTTGACAATATGTTCTACTTGTCAACTTGGAGTGAGAACATGATCTTGGTAGAGTCCATTCTGAGACATATTTTTTCCTGTGCTCCATTGGATGTTTTATTCTTTAGAAACTTGCTGATTGACACTTCTCAGTTTTAAGATCTGGTTCATGTTATGAAGCTCTTTGTGGGCCATTGCTTTTGGAATATGATGCCACCCAGGGGGTATGAGAATATTCAGACAGGAATAGCCTAACCATATCTGAGGTCACCAGAGCAACTTTTAATAAGTGTCAGATGAGACAGAATGTGATTGATTCTGGACACAACCCCATCCCTGGGTATTAAATGGTTTGTATATTTAATTTTATATGAATATGACCTGATTTTCAAACAAGAGAAGACGTAGTAAAACAACTAGTAACACTGTGCGTAGTGGCTTGTGATGCGCTGACTCCAGCCTCAGTCCACTCCTTGTGAAGCTCCACCAAATTCTTGAATGGATTTTGCTTGGCAACCCTCTCAAGGCTGCGGTTGTCCTTGTTGCTGCTGCACCTTTCCCTACCACACGTTTTTCCTTCCATTCAAATTTCTATAAATATTCTTGGATACAGCACTCTGTGAACAACCAGCTTCTTTAGCAATGACCTTTTGTGGCTTACCCTCCTCAGTCTACAAGACTGAGACTATTGAAAGGCTCAGAAAACCTTTGAAGGTGTTTTGAGTTAATTAGCTGATTAGTGTGACACCATGACGTTCCAAGATTGAACTTTTCACAATATTCACATTTTCTGAGACTTTGGGTTTTATTATCTGAAAGCCATAATAATCAAAATTCTAAGAAATAAAGGCTTGACACATTTCAGTCTATGTGTATTGAATCTATATAATGGATTTTTGAGATGTACCTGTATTTGGGCATGTATTTATTGAAGAAAAAAGATCCAATAACATATCTGTGTGAACAAATCGTACTGTTATGGTGTTCACCAGATGGTAATTTGTGCATGGCCCCTAAGTGAAGCCCTTGTGAATGTGTGTAGCATGTTCAATGTAAAACTTCAGTAAAAATATAAAATCTAGTAGAAACTTTAGAAGATTCCCTACACTATCTGTCCATCCATGTGAATTACACAGGGAAAAGTTTAAGTCTACATATGCAAGATACTGGCCATAATAAAGAGACTGCTGGAGCATCCTCATAGGCTTTTCTATAAGTCCTTTTATGGAATGAATAGACATGGATAGGAGTCTACATGCAGGCATTTACTTTTTACAAGTGGGAAAAAGACATTTTAATTATTATCCAGTTACTGCACCATGACATGATGCACCTCCTCACTCCTACTGAGCGGGGATCATATGGAATCTCAACTGAGAGAACCACCTGCAGACAAGGAACTGCAGATGTCTCTTCATATGGGACTGCTTCTCTTAGTTCTTAGCTTTATTTGTTCATTTATTTTTTTCTGTCTGTTATCACTCTCCAGTGCCAACCAGAGGAGGATGGGTTCCCTTCTGAGCATTGGTTCCTTTCAAGGTTTCTTCCTATAATTAGGGAGCTTTTTGTAAGGGTCGCACGCCGCCGTGTGCCCGCAGCGCCCCGCCGGGCCGCTTCGGGCACTGAGGGCGACGCGGGGCGTCAGCACCCAACGGTGCCACGTAACCGCAGAGCAGAGCAGAGCAGGCACGAGCGCTGCAATTACCACCGC
>JBBIGC010144881.1:0-19549 GCA_037576955.1 Lepidarchus adonis | reverse complement strand
GAGAGAGAGAGAGAGAGAGAGAGAGAGAGAGAGAGAGAGAGAGAGAGAGAGAGAGAGAGAGAGAGGGAGAGAGAGAGTGTTTTTTTCAGCTCTCATCCCTCCCTCTCACACCCCCACCCACCCACCCACCCTTTTTGCTTCCGTCCTGCTGTAGCCCCACCCTCTGTACAGGAACACAGTGCACCGGTCACTCGCATTAGAGAAAACAGACTTTCCACCATTTAAACTTTTTTTGAAGGTAGATTTTAGTTCATTTATTATTTAATTTAATTAATGAAGAGCAGTCAGTGTTACAAATACTAATGCACATAGTAGGATTAAAGGGATGCTTCTATAAAAATGAGTTTAGCAATTTACCACATACACTAGATGTTGGCAATCAGCCAAAACACGTTTGCTTCATTTGTTAACAACTAAAGATACAAGGAGGTCAACTGTAACCCAAACTTCCCTTTAACCTGCCTAAATGACACCCAGCTCTTCATTACTTTGACATTGTGGTTTAGGTCACACCATATACACAGTATGACTGTTCCAATCATTTCTATTCATTAAAAATGTCTGTATTCATATGGGTTTGATCCCAAGCTCTCCTAATGTTTGCATGGGTTTACGCCTGGTTCTCCGGTTTCCTCCCACTGTCTAAAGGCTTGTGTGTTTTAGGTTGACTGACTACTCTAAACTGCCCATAGGTGAGTGTGTATGAATAGTTGTCCCCCTCTGAGATGGGTTGGCTTCCTGTCCAGAGTGAACCCTGCCTAGTGTCTATAGTCAGCTGGGATCAGATCCAGCTTCCCAATGACCTAAAATGGATCACTGGTTTGAAAAACGAATAATGAGAACCCCCATGCTTTTTGTATTTCAATTCTAGTGTTAGTATTAAAGTACTAGTTAGTGGTGTTGAGATTATCACTTTGTTTTTCGAACTAAACTTTTTGAAAACAATGTATTCTGGTCTCCATGGTATCCATGTAGGCAAGACCAAGCAAGTCATTTCATTTGACATTTAGAAACTAGACAGCAAAGGACAAGAGCAGCATGTATGGCACTAGCGGTAAAGCGTTACAGCTATAAGCACCCTCAGCTCGCTGTTCTGATTGGCTCTGATTGGCTGAAGAAAAACAAAAGGAAGACTTTGGAGTGGCCTAGTCAAAGTCCTGACCTGAATCCTATTGAGATGCTGTGGCATTGATCTTAAAAAGGCAGTTCATGCTCAAAAACCCTCCAATGTGGCTGAACTACAACAATTCTGCAAAGATGAGTTTGAGTCCAAATTCCTCCACTGTTGTAAAAGACTCATAGCAAATTATCACAAACGCTTGATTGCAGCTGTTGCTGCTAAGGGTCCAATCATTTATTAGGTTTAGGGGGCAATCACTTTGTCACACAGGGCCTTGTAGGTTTGTTTTTTTTTCTACCATAATAATAAAATTCTTCACTTAAAAAACTAATGTTGTTTTACTTGTGTTGTCTTTGACTAATATTTAAATTTGTTTGATCTGAAACATTTAGGTGTAAAAAAACATGGGGAAAAAAAAGAAAAGGGGCAAACATTTTTTCACACAATTGTATGTGCATGTAGCTAAAAATAAAAGAAAAATATAAAACATGTACAATACTACTTAATAGATTTACACTAGTGCCGGTGTATGAATAAATTATTTTTAAAAAATGTTAAAGGAGCAGTGTGCACCACATCAGCAGAGTAGAATTGTCCATCAAACGTATTGTCCTTGAGGTAGAAAAGTATCATTGCACAAGATCCAAGATTCAGTGTGGAGTAAGTGCTAAGGTGAGTGCTAAGGGTGGATGTAGTAGATGTAGTGGGTGTAGCAAGTCCTGGGGGTAATGAGGACATTTTTCTTTTGCTCATATTGGTGAACCTACACTTTGCTGTTGCATGGATAAGCAAAGAAAGCATGTTAAACACATTTGATTTGTGTTGTTTATTAGCAATAGCTGGGTTAATATAACCAGTAGCTGTGTTTATTCTATTTATTACATATTTTAGTGTATTTATTTGTATCTGTAGTAAACAGATAAATATGATGATCCCACCCTTTCAACACAAAATGATACCAGTGAAACTGCAATAAATAAAACCCATTATATTTTAATATCTCTGTAAGCTATAGAAGTGAACCAAACTTTACACAGAAAGTCCAGCTGTGTCCTAAACCACGTCCACAAGCCTGAATCAAAGAAAGAGTCATAGAGATCATTTACCCCGGGGACACTGGGGGGTCCTAGAGACATGTCCCCACCATATTTTGTCCCCACCATGTTTGAAAAATGAGAAAAAGTTTCTTTAAAAAAAATAAAATGATCATATTAGAACGAGAAAATTAATTTCAGCCAAAGATATGATTAATGAAAGCTGAATAATATTCAGCTTTGGGTCACAGTGGGCAGCACCGTCATCGTCTTGTAGAAGATACTGATCTCATCCCTCTAAACCATTCTTTCTGTGTGCATCTCTCTGCCTCGGTTTCTAAAAAAAGGAGATCAATTAAAAGACACGGCTCCGTTGATATCAGAGCAGGTCATCGCAACCAGGCAAACAAGAAACAGGAGGTCACTACTCTACTCAACTGCCAAACAGCTTTACAGGTGATGGACATAGTGAAGAAAAGAAAAACAAGTTCAGTGTGGTATTCAGCTATAGAAAATGACATTAACCATTAAACAAAGAGAAAAGAAATCAAATAGAGAATTTTTTCCTCTAACAGTGAGAGGGAAGAGAAAATGAGAGGAAACAGCAAAAATAATTGTCTTTTCAGTCTTCATTAACATGATATTTACAAGGCAATATTTCAGCTTCATATCAGCCATTATTAATACAGACAGAAAAGAGTGGAAACTGAGTAGGAGTTCATTCTGACATGGCTACAAGTGTTAGAGTTAGAAGATGTAACTGGAAAATCCTTAAGTGGAAAGCATGAGTAATCAGGCTTCTGCTTTACCATATACTGTATACACACACACACACACACACATATATATATACATTTATAATTTCCATTTTTCATAGAATATGAATGATAACACAAAAACTTTTCTTTCATGAATGGTAAGTGATTGGCTGAAGCCATTTATCATCAATCGTGTTTGCTCTTTTAAAATCATAATCACAACACAAACTGATCAAAAGTTCACGCCCCAGTACTTAATATTGTGTATTGATCCCTTTAACATCAATGACAGCTAGAAGTATTTTGTGTTGATTATGGATGAGGCTCTTTATCTTCTCAGATGGTAAAGCAGCCCATTCTTGCAGTAAAAAGCCTCCATTTCCTGTAAATTCTTGGGCCGTCCTGCATTAACTGTACGACTGAGGATCTCCCAAGAGTGGCTCAATGTTATTGAGGTCAAGAGACTGAGATGGCCACTCCAGAACCTTCACTTTATTTTGCTGTAGATAATGACAGGTCAACTTGTCCTTGTGTTTTGGAGCTGATGAGTGCAATTTTTCCTCCAGTATTTTTGATAACCTACTGCACTCATCTTGCCATCAATTCTGGCCAAATTTTTGTAGCTCACACATCCCCAAAACATCAACGATCCACCACCGTGTTTCACAGTTGGAATAGTGAACCTTTCATCACAGGCCTTGTTGACTCTTCTCCAAATGTAGCGTTTATAGTTGTGGTCAATAAGTTAAATTTTAGTCTCATTAATTCAAATGACTTTGTGCCAGAAGGTTTGAGGCTTGTCTCTGTGCCGTTTGTCATATTGTAAGCATTATATTTTGTGGCATTTGCATAGTAATGGCAACTTGACCATCTAGCCCATCTTTTTTCAAGTGCCTCTTTATTGAATTATATTTATCTTGAAACAGCCACACCACATTTTTCAGAGAGTCCTATGTTTCACCTAAAGTTATTTGTGGGTTTTTCTTTGAATTCTAAACAATTTTCCTGGCAGTTGTGAATGAAACTTTAGTTTGTCTACCTGACTTGCTTTCAACAGAACCTCTAATTTTCCACTTCTTAATTAGAGTTTGAACACTGTTGATTGGCATTCTCAATTCCTTTGATATTTTCTTATATGCCTTTCCTGTTTTAAAGAGTTCAACTACCTTTTCCCACAGATCCTTTGACAATTCTTTTGCTTTCCCATGATTTAGAATCCAAAACACATCAGTGCAGCACTGGATGAAAGCTGCAAGGTTCTGTCAGGAGTCCAGCAACCCATTGACCTTTTATACACAGACACTAATTACAAGCAAACAGATCACAGGTGAAGATGGCTTCCATTAATAGCCATTCAAACCTGTTTGTGTCAAGTTGTGTGCACATTATCAGGCCAAATCACCAGGGTATGTAAACTTTTGATCAGGGTCATTTGGGTAGTTTCTGTTGTCATTATGATTTTTTTAAAAATGTAAACAAAATTAAAAAGCTTTTGACAATAAATGGCTTCAGCCAACTACTAACCATGAGTGAAAGAAAAGTTGTTTTATAATTCATATTCTCTAAGAAATCAGAATTCTCTCAGTGTATGTAAACGTATGAGCACAACTGTATATACACACATATAAAAATATACTTAAGTACTGTGCAAAATTCTTAGGCCACAGACAAATGTATATCTTAGAGTAGTTTAGAGGCAGTAAGTGTTTTTATTGTTTTATTTTCAGATCACTAATATTAGAATCAATGCAAATAAAATTAATACAGTGAACAGTTCATGTTTGTCTCCTAATTATCTTTGTGGAAGCCTGGAATTATTTGTAGTATCCATCAAATCTCTGGTTTGGGCTCAATCAGTGGTTAAATCGAGAGCTGCTGCTGATGTGATGGCTGGAGGCACTGAGGGGGAATCACCTGCACTGTTCTAATTTCTCCCAACACACAACTACAAAACAACAAGTTTATTTACAGATTAATTACAGCTTTTTTGTTTGTTTCTGAGTCCTGAGTCTGTTGTGAAAGTGTATATTGAATGTTATAAATGAATATTATAAATCTTCCTATGCAATGGAGGCAAATTTTAATAGCTTGCTTGAGAAAAATTTAAGAAAATAGTCACTGAGATAAATAAGACTAGATAAGACTACGAACACCATTACTCTCTGCCTTTCTACTGAACTGCTATTCATGAAAAGTGCATTTGTGTAAATGTTGTTACAATAATTCTTCTTCCATATTCATGACACAATGACCCAGGTCACAGCACGGGTGGGGGATTCCCCCTATTTTTGTTTCCCCCCCAACAGAAACTAAAATATTCCAAATATCTATAGTATAACGCTGAACAATTCACCACTAAAATGAAGAATATTTTAATTTATTCATATTATTTACAAATGACCAGTTAGCCAATGAATCAATAAAAACTACACAGACATGAAGCTTGCAAAAAAATTCTAACTCATATTATTACAGAAGACCCATATTGGGTCATGAATTTTAGTTCATCTTAATTCGTCCATTTTATTTGTTTTGCAGCACAGCCATAGTTAGAACATGCACCATAAAATAATCTCTCAAACCAGCTGAATGAGCAGAGCACATAGAATTTTTTGAACACCCTTACTTTTCTTAAGGGCCCTTTGTGTTTAAAGCTCCCAGGAATGGACGGTATGAATAGTGCATATTCTTTCCAAACAACTTCACCTCTTTTTTCATATTAGAGCACACCCTGATTAAAAACTCCCAAAGTACAGTGACAACTTGACATCTTTTCGATTCGCAAATATTTGTACAAGGTCACGTGTTTAATCAGGGCACAATTCCCGGAGCAAGTATTGCATTTGCTGAAGTATCTGCAGTAACAAAGATCAAATGTTCAGCTCTTCCCTCTTTCCCAAAGTTCATAGCCCCAGTAAGAACTATTCTAAGCCTTTCTGAATAATCAAAAAATGAATAAATGAATATTCCATCACCAGATATTTGGCATAATATCATAATTTTAAAAAGCTGACCGTAGGAGGTTGACTAATGAACAGCAGCGAATTTTTTATTTTTTTATGTAATGGCCCTTTCCAATAAACAGCAGACATCCTCACATGCCAAGGTCAATTATGCTTCTGACAAGATTTATTCTAGACACATTTTCCTAGAGTTTCACAAGCAGAACAAACAGAAAAAGTAAACAGAGAGACTCACAGACAGAGACCACCGTCAGGAAATGTAATTTTATTTCACAAAAAAGAAAAAAAATACAATTATCACACATAGCGCCAAGTAACAACACAAAGCGTGACAAGCTCAGTAAACTATTACCTTGGAAAAGCTACAATTTCTCCTGAATGCTTGGAGGCAACGATAATTATTATCCGTAATGTTGGAACAAGTGCTGGCTTAAAAAGAATGGGTATTAGAGGTATGGGTATTAAAATAAATTTAATAGAGTAATATTGCAATCTTACGGCACAAGAGTGTATAGACACAGCAACGTCAAGTACTGATATTGTATTATTTTCTACCCTTTTATTTTGATCTGATCTGATGCCATTGTGTGATAACGCAAGACCTTGTTCTTCTCTTGCTTTAAAAAAAATTAGTAAGGAAGTCAGAGTCACCAACATGGCTGCAGAGACTATACATAACTTTCAAGTGAAGAATTATATCACAGCACGTACCAAACATAATCTCAGTACTGTATCACAACCTCTCTGGCCATTTCCACTCCCTAATGGCTATGGTGGGGATTTCCAGATTACAAAGAGGGTATGGACTTCAATCCTTTTATGTGGAGCCAGATGTACACCTTACATGTCTGCTCATAATGAAAGACGATGACATCCAGATATAAGTTTTCTCACAAACACATTCACTGTAAAAAACGTTTGTTATTCCAATGTCACTCAAGACTATGTGGCTTGTGCAAAAACTGCTATAATACTCAAGCTTGTCAAAGTCCAAACTGTAAAATGGCACGACAATAAAAGTCTGGCCTTTAAACAAACCCCATAAAAATAAAACTAAAGTGGCAACTTATTTTATGGCTATATCAGAGACAGTGTGTATGTATGGCCATGACCAAGTGTTACAGCACGTGCCCAAAACAGTTCTGCAATTGAAGGTACAGTACAACAGGGAACCATTACGAAAAGCAATCCAGAACTCCAGCACGCTTACAAAGACCCAACTTTGCCCAAAAAAGGAAAATCTCATTAACAAAATAAACCTAAACCACAAATAAAATGAACTTTCAAAATGTGTGACATTTTTTGATAATGACCAACCACATTTACAGTTTAACCAGTAGCTGCTATGAGGCACTCACTACATGTTTCACCCTCAGACTAGGATAAATGCTCATTCAAGACTATCACACTTTCAAGATCTCACCGCTGTATATGGGTAAGCAGGTAACCAAGCAGACCACCAAACATAAATACCATAATGACCATTGTCCAATGCAGAATGTGGCTCTTTAAATCTGGACACAATAACAAAAACTGTGAGGATAGTAAAGTTATTTTGGACATTATTATTTCTTAAACAAACCAAGTTCCCCCCTAGTCCTGATACTAACCAGATTACACTTTAAAATTACAATTCAAAGCTCAACCGAAATGCTAATTTGCTGTGCCCTTTCAAAAAAGGTTTTCCTGCACCAATACAGGTTAAAAATTAAAATAATGACAAAAAAGAATCAAACTGGAATCATAGATTTTTTATTTTACTATGGTATAGTAACATGACATAACGATGTAACTTAATACCATAATGATGCTCATAATGCCCAGCCCTTAGTTGTACTGCTAAATACCAAACTGTTTAGTGGATAATCATGCTTAACTGAACATTCTTCTGAAGCAACTACATATTTGCAAAAAAAAACGTTAATCTATTATAGTCCTTGAAAATATGTTAGTTTTTTTCATGCAATAACAGATAAATCTTGATAAGTATCTATCCTGAGTTAATATCCAACAGGTTCCACTTTCCCTAAACCTGTGTGGACTTAAGCAGCAACCTTATGTCAAAAACGATATAATTTCTTGAATTGCTCACAACCAACATGGCACAGCTTACAGACATCAGTTTACGCTGTGGAGTCAAGCTGCAGATCCTTATGAACAAATCTCTTGGATTTTACTTCAACATTCACACAGAAAAATACTTTCATAGACATTTTTGTCCTTGTAGTTACTCCACTATAGAACCATCTGATTTGTACCCACTGCATGACCAAGTGTTATAACACGTGTTTTTTGCAAAAAAGAATCTTGGGTGAAATACACACGAATTAGTGCAGCACGTAATTCATTATAGGACTAAGTTAGAATAAAAATAGTCCTCCATCATCTTCTCTCCTCTGTATCTAGACTTGTTCTTGAAGTATTTAAAACTTCCTCATTGCCTGTGGTGAGCTCAGTCTCTGAGAACTTTCCTATTGTTCTCTGGGAGGACAGAAGAATTGAACTACAGCATATTTACCACTGGTCATCCAGTTTTTATCTTCAGAGGTGAGCTTCTCCCCCTGGCCTGGCTGTAAGCCTACCTGGACATTAGCTTTCAGTGTCCTGAGGCTGCACAAGGGGGCAGGATGGAAGCCCATCAAGGCTCGGCCAAATGGAACAGTGTGTTCCCAGTCCCTATCACCTGTTAGCTTGCGGTAATTTAGGTCTCCCTTGAAGAGAATGAGATCTGAACCCTGTAAAAAAGAGTATAAATCTGCGGCATCAGCTGGCATGTCACAGTACTCGTGGGGTAACGTCCAGAACCGATGGTCATGGTACGACCACGCTCCATCCTTCATATAGCGCTTCCACTGAACACCGCAGGCTGAAATCTGCCTGTGATTGGTTGCCATGGTCTGCATTATGGTCCAATCAAAATCCTTCTTGGTGACGTCAGAAACAAACCAAGGAATGGACTTGCCATGAAACCGTACTTCTTTGGCCAGGCCAACAGAAACAATAAAATCAGCAAGGACCAGGTCAGTGATGAGTTCAAACCCAGCATTGTCTAGGATGATGTCCACTCTAGCTCCTTTCTTCTCTGTCCCTTCTGAACCCTGCAGAGCCATTAAAGCAGACCACACTTTGTCGGAGTCATCCACCAGGATGAAATGCTGCAGATCAGCCAGAGACTCAATGGGGCTGAGCTTCTGGAAGTTGCCTTCACCAGCTGAGATGGACAAATCACACTTGTTCCCCCACAAAGACACCTGTTAGAACACCCCACAGCACACCTGATCACCAGAGAGCACAGAAACACCAACAGTGATGACATTTACAAACCTAACAAACGGGTAATGCAAATTGGACTTCAAGACATCTCAAATAATTGACATGTGAAAAGAAACTTGTTGTGAAACAGGGTTAACGGACTATTCAATTATTAACTTAATATTAAAACTTGTTCATAAATGGCTCAATTGAACCTCTTAATACACAGATTTCCTAGTTAATCACAAGCAACAAATTATAAATTATTAACAAAACAATGTCTTACATGCCAGGACCATATCATCATAATATTATTGAAGCAAATTGTCATAAGACAGCAAATGGATTGAATAGCGTAGAAAATTCATAAGTACAAAGGATCTTTATTACCCATATACACTGCATATGATCACAACAGACTTGTAGTTGCATTATCAAAACGTTTAGGTATGTAGATTAAATAAAGTATGCTTTTCAAATCATGCCCCATGAATATTGAAAGTTACTGGACCAATAATAAGTTTGTTCAAGGCTGGTATCACTACTAATTATATTAATTATACCAATTATAATTATTAACATTAACAATTATTAATTAATGGAGCTGCTCATTGATATTTAGAACCAATAGCAAAAAATAATTAAAAAATCAATTTTACAAACACAAACTTGAAACTTTATTTAAATAAGTCTGTTTATGAATGTTAGCATTTCACATTGTTTTAACTTTAAATAATATTAAATACACAATTTGTTTTAAATTAGTGATAATCAGCTGATGTTACACACAACGTGAGAAAACCACCTAATAGGGATGAGTAAGGGAAGTACTTTAATGTAGAGTAATGAAAGCAGCATGGAAGCATAAATAAGTTCCTGTCGCAACATTAGCTGCCATCATTCCATAAATGCTATTAACATTTTGTGAGTATAGGTAACATTGCTGGCTCATACAGAAGACTGCATTCACTAAAATAAAGTGCTCAGTTCTCACTTTTTATTAAAATTCCACTTGGATTTTTTAAGCAAATACATTATGCTTCTATGGATGCAAATTTTTTTGACAGCATAATTTGGACATTTTCAGCAGTAGTACTGGGAAAGCAGAAAAGCTTTTCATTACCAAAATAGTTCACAGGAGTTATGTGGTGTTTTGCAGCCTCAGTGTTTAGGACTGTATCAGTAATGTATTAATTGTAGAAACACTGTTTTACCTTCCATCCTCAGTTACAGTCTATGCTCAGTTCAAACTCCCCACTCTCCTCGAAGCTTCACGATGTGTGAGTTTGGTATAAGTGACAAAAAGGCTTCAGCGTTGATTGGTTAATACTCATGTGACACGCAGCCAAAGACTGTTGTGTGCACAACATTAAATGAAGAAACAAGTCGAGAGCAAATGGTAGAGAGAAGAGTCGGCAGTGGAGCCTTAGTGGTGCAAAATGTAAATCCCTAATATCGGCCCCAATAATCAGCCCAGCCGATAATCGATCAACCCTTAGTATTTATTGCCAATTTTTAACAGTTTCTTCTTAGATATTCGTGTTCAAGAGTAACTACATTTTGTACCTTACAAAATATACACTTGTGGTGTCAGTAAAGTATAATGACAGAATAGACACAGCAGTGCATTTAGGACGTCCAGAGCACATAGAGAGGCAGGTGCAGAAGCATACTAACCTGAAGAAACTTGAGAAAGTGGGCAAACATCTGTTTCTCACTGGGGTTATTTAGGCTGGACAGGAGCTCTCGGAGGTACGTACACAGAGTTTTGATTGCTTGATGAGACTCAAAGTAGCTTTGCGTCTTTCCTTCGTTAAATACGTCAAAGTCACTAATTGGAGGGCTGTTGTGACATAAGCAGACACGAAAAAGGAAACAATGTCATTTTTGGTATGTATTTATGCATGTGTGCGTGCGTGCATGAGTGAGTGTCTCTGTGCTGCCCTGTGATAGGTTAGCCTCCTGTTCAGGGTGAACCCTGCCCTGTGGTCATAGTCAGCTGGGATTGACTCTAGATTCCCATCAACCCGAGCAGTTATATTTTGAATGTGATGTGAACTGCACATTTTTTCTATTGAGAGGGTGCACAGATTTGTAACACATCATACAGGCCAGGGAAGTAAATAGCGATGTGACTGTTTCTAATAAAAGGTTACATTGCTATAAAATGACTTTCTGTCAACGAAAGTGTTTGTAATATGGGATACAGATTATAGTTTCATTTTCAAGTAGTGCTATGAAATTCCAAATAGAATTTCAGTAAATATGTGATGTGGTGTAAAGAGCTTGGTAAAATGTCTGCAGAAAAACAGGAGGGAGGGAGGGAGGGAGGGAGGGAGGAAGAAAATTTTCATAAAATAGAATAAATGAACTTTTAAATATGCACACTTCAGGTGTTTTTTTGTTTTTTTCTTTTTACAAATGCTAAAAAATGAGTAATTTGTACTTAATGGCTTATTGGAAATTGAGTAAATGAGAGTCTGTTGTTCTTAGATTTTTGCACCTGAACAAAACAGTCACTTTCTGCCATATTATTCAAACCTTTTGTGCATTGAGATATTTCTGACAATCGAATGCAACTAGAAGTTATGAGTTTTTTCTTACTTCAGCCACAAGGCTTCCTGAATCCTTCTGTACATGTAGCACTCCATATAGAGCCATGGTGACTTAAACCAGCTGACAGGCAGCTTGTCCTCCATCAGGACCTGCTGTCTCTGCATGTACTCGTTCCAGGCATCTGCATCATCTGCCTCATCGGTCAAAGCCAACACGGGCTTGTCTGTCTGCACTTCATTCCTCAGTTTGGACAGGAAGGAAATGGCCCTTTTCTCTGCATCAACTCCTTCCTGTCAATGCGAAACAGACAGATTACATCAAATGTGGAGGAGAGTGTCAAATTGTTATTTTAATCTGCACCACTTAGCTGCATTTGCACCCTTACCTCATAAAAGTTGCAGTTAAAAGTCTGCACCATGTTACATGCATATATTTCATATAAAACAAAATATATGAAATAAAAATAAAACAGCTTCCTTGCAACTCAAAATGCATAAGAGTTTTGTCAGATAGACAGATGACATCCTGTCCTAACAGCAAGAGATGCAAGCGACGACGTACCACTTTATATACTATAGGTAGACCAGCCACCTTTCATCAAAATAGTTAAAATATGTAAAAGATATGAGAAAAAAGGTGTGTGGGAGTGGAGGATGTAAGCACCCCTCACTTCCACCATCACCCAGATGAATATTGCCCTGTCCCAGCTGATTAAATTTTTTCTCTGGTCAGAACAAAAAGGACAATATTAACAACCTAAATGATACCTTAACATTTAGAAAAAATTTTAATTCAACAATGTGCTCATGTGACAGCATGTCATGATATGTATTTACCATCATCTGTTAAGATGAAACAAACAAAAAATGTGAAAATCATTGTAATTTACTGAAAAATGTGAAAGAATAAACAAAAATGCTTGTGTTTCTCATGCTGCAGTACAATAAGTTCACTTAACCGACACTAATGATGCTCTTAGAATCGAACATTAAGTTCAACAGTGTATTTTTAAATAGTGATATCACAATATGCTCCGAAAATAATACAGTGGCTACAATTTAAACATAAGATAAGAAGAGAGGACACCCGGTCTATGCCAGGGTTTTAGTGATGGATCTTGATTTCACTGGACTTGATTCCTGCCTGACTTTTCAGAATGCCATCAAGCAAAAATAATTTTTGAGCATGAAAACCACAGCTAGTCAACCTGAAGGAAGAAAAATAAAAAGGATTCAGAGCAGCCGATCATTTCAGATGACCTTGACAAAAAATCATATAAACGTTAGATGCAGAAAGTAAAAGTACTTTTTATTAGAATAGAAGGAACACCCAGACTTAGGAGAACTTCCAGTCTGACTCAAACAATATGAAAAAAAAACAGGCTTACATCTCCCTTTCTGTGGCTATGATTGGTGGCTGCATTGAGCCAGGACTATTTTCTAAAAGGAGAGCTTAAAAGGAAAAGGATGCTTAAAACAGCTGTAAGAAACAGCTTTTAAGAGCTTCATTGGGTACACAGGCCCAGTTGTTTGGTTTATTTTTTCCTCAAAGAGCAGCCTGGTTTAACAAGTCCAGAACAAATGAGTACAAACTAATCCATGAGGTGGAGAACAGTGAGCTGTGAAACCCTCCAAAGTTTTAATAGGAACTTTAATGGAAATGAAAGAGTTCATAGTGGAACTGGAAAATTTCAGTTATTAAGAGTTTCAGTTTGTTACGGTATTGTATTACACAAAGGTAAAGTGTAATCTACTGTAATCCACAGTAACCTCCTACTTCCAGGTTATTAGCTGATCATTTTCATTTTGATTTGATAAGCCTAGATAAGTCCTTAGGATTTTGGGATGCAGTATAAATTAATGGTGTTTATTAGGGGGATGACGAAATATTGATATGGTGATCTATCCTTGTCCTTGCTCATCGTTATTTTAATTAATAAACATTCCATGCTAATTTGACTTACTGGCGTCACTACTCCATGTCTCCTCTGGGTGGTGCTGCTCAAATGATAGCAGGCCACGGGTGAAAGTTGGAGAGAACCTTACCAAGAGGGAAACACCAGAGAAAGCTTGTCTGAGAGATGCCCTAGCCACATTTAAATCTGGGTTCACTTTGGCTTTCATAACATTGACTGTGGATGAATTTGTACCTTGTTTCATGTGATGAATGAAGTGAACATTCATCAGCGAGAGTAAAAAATTAACATTGCTGGAAAGCATCTTGGAAACAGGGAGAAAGAATCCAGGTCCCCACCAATATCTAGCATTGGTGCTATTCACCTGAGGACCCATCTGCCAAACACACATCACAAAGCCATAGCCCAATGGTTAGAGAAGTGGGTTTATGACCGAAGGGTCCCAGGTTCCATTCTCGGAACCGGACAGCAGCTGAAGTGCCCTTGAGTAAGGCACCTACCCCCAACCGCTCACCATGTACGTCGCTCTGGATAAGAGCGTCTGCCAAATGCTGTAAATGTAATGTAATGTAAAAATGTAATTGGTGGAGATACGATGCATGTTCGGGAGGTGGGCCTCTTCATCACACATCATCGACGTGATTGGCTTTTGACTTTTCCTGTTGGTCTGTGTTAGTTCACTTTTGTTAGCACCAAAAAGTTATAACAAAGTGTCAAATTAAGAGATTTGTTACTGTATTTATTTTACTATTTTATTATTTATATTAAGATATTATTATATTACTTGTTTGGTTATGTTGCTATAACGTCTGATTCTTCTTTCAGTTCTGTTATTCATTTACTGATGCTTGGAAAATATGTTCTGGCTGAAGTAAAGTTATATCTTTATTAAACTGCCTGTGTGTCGCTCATTAGTACCTTTAACATTACAGAAATAACAAAGTAACATATTGTAATCAGAATGGATTTAAAATGTAAGGTTTTTTTTTTTTTAAATAACATTGCTATAATGTGTGTAAATTAACCCCCCCCCTATCAGAGTATGTGATGTATTGCTATATCATTGTCTCGCAATATATTAATTATCACAGAATCTCTGTATCGTGATATTATAGTTATCATGGGTCATGTATCACATATTGTATCGTATCGTGAGAGACCCTGCGAGTCCCACCCTACATAGTTGCACTAGATATGTGGAAGTTTATATTTTGTAAATAAACTTTGTTGACAGTCAAGTTTTGTGTGCTTATATAAACTCAATATCTAAGAATAAAAATTATAAACTTTGGTATAATCACAATAACTCACAAGGTCTTGCTATACTGTAAAATATTGGCTCTGGTGAATCGTCTCATGCTTATAACTTCCGTACCTAATGTCAATATTTCTTTATAAATTATTGCATATTTTTTCTATTTTTCCTTATACTTGCTCAATTTTAGGGCCATTAACACTTGCTACTGTAATTTTTTTAGGTTTATGTGCTTATGTTTCGGTCACCACTAATAAATTGGTTATTCTCAAATCTTCATTTTACCTCCCCATATTGCTCAAAGAAGTTGTTCTTATTTCTGTGAATAGTGTCTACAGCTTTTGTCAGGATCGTTGGCAGTCTGTCCCTCACTGTCAGGTATGCAAAGGATCTAAGAGAAAAGAAAAATAAAGACATTATTTTTTTTAACTCTTAATTCACATAAAGGCTATATTTCAGAGATAAAGTGTTTAGTTTGCTGTAGTGATAACATGCAATGAGCTGAAAATTCATAAACCAAATAGAAGGATCATTGTTCAGATAAAGGTTCACTGGCTTTAAGTGATATTGGTATTTGAATATATAGTCACATGATAAAACAACCATATTCTTTGTTTTCTGACCACACTCCAAACAATGTGTGGATGACATGTTCACAAAATGGGCTAATGACAAGTCTGCACCAAAGAAGCCCGGACTGCCTTTTGAGTCATTTACATATGCATGTGTTATTGTTGTAAATGGTTAAAAGCCAGTAAAAAAACACATTCTTGTCCTACCAGCAAAATCACTAGTGAACTTCAAAACACATGCAGACAAACAAGAAAGCAGTAAAACAAAATCAAGATTAATTCTAAATAATAATAATCTCATTTTTAAAAATGTTTTTAAATATTTTATTATATTTTGTGATGGGAAACAAGTAATAGTTCCATGAGGTGGAGTCTGGGAATGTTTAAGCATAATTACTGTTCATTGCATTAATGTTATTTGTTGCATCGTTATTTTTTAGATCATAAATATACTATTTATAATGTCTCTGGTGCTAAAAGTTACGTGTATAGGAATGTACATAAAGTATATACATATACATATCAGTTTCACTGTAACGTTGCAAAAACATCTGTAAATAAGCCATATCCTACATTGTGTTTTTATCACCCACCTAAAGTAATTATTTGTAATATTTGTGTTGTTTAAAGTAGACTGATGTGTCTTTGTTAAACAAATGTGTCTTTGTTTAAACTAATCTGGCTGTTTTCTTTAAGAAGCTAGATTTTTACCCTTAGTCTGGATACACTAACTTTGTTTTCTGAGAAGGTTAGTGCTGTCTACGGCTTTTATTTATTGTTTTTCATAAGTAATCAATGCTAATCTGTGGCTGCCCAAAGGATCTGATTAACCAGATCCATCCACAGCAAATGGACCCAATCAGCTGGCTCTCTCTGCCTGGATAATGGCTAAGGGGACGAGGGCTCCACTATTAAACTTTTAAAACTTCCATTACGTTGTCCATGTACTAAAGAAAACTAGATTTCTGAACCGTCACTGGTTATTTTTGTTACTGAGCTGCACAACACAAACACAACTCATCTCATGGCTTCATAAGTGTCTCACTGTTTGACCTGTTTAGCGCCTACTACAAGCACGAACAGTTCCATGAACGTGTTGAGAGAAGATGGACTCGTAACTGGTAAAGTGTTACGAAAAGTTGTCACAGCGTTAGTTTATGTGCAACGTTGATAAAATAAATAGGTAACTAGCATGCTAGGTAGCTAACAACAACAATCAGCCCAACCAACCTCGAATTCAGCTTGTGTTTATTTTTCAAAGACAGCCATTCCTTATAAGTTACAGATAAATACCATAAGCTGTTACTGCGTCACATACAAAGCTTACATACCCCTCAAATTTAGCTGACAGCGACTGAGGAACCTTAACATGGTCTATCTCCATCTTTGCCAACTGTGACAAGTGAATGAGTATAGTAGCATCCGGGGCGGGGCGTAGAGTAGCGGAAGTATGGTTGAGCGGGTGCAATTCTCACAAGGCCTGGTAACCGAATATGTCAAAATAAAAGTCCGTCAAGCTTTCTTTAACGTGTTCACAGTTTAAGCTACATTTAATTAATTAAATACCCAATTTAAACAGAATTGGCATGATACACCGCAACAAGAGGTAAGTCAACACTTGAACACTTCCCTAGTCTATAATTAATTTTACAGCTTAGATAATACCAATTATAGTGGAAAATAAAGTTAAATATACAATAGTATTGTGGGACTTTAGCAGATTTAAATACATATGTGTCAAAACTCCCTAACAGCCAAAGCAACGAGGGCCATAATAAACACGATATTACATTTTTATTTGTTTGTCCAAATCACCAAGTCTGCCCAACTTAAGCAACTTATCCAGTATTTTTGGTCTTTGAAGAAATGGAACAGAATTGTAGACAAATAAAAAGTAATACTAAATTCAAAGAAAAAAAACATAATAACATTAAGTTCTACTTAAACTGCCGTTAATATTACCGATCTGTTTAAATCATTACATTCGCCGTAGTGTGTCCCTCGTAGTCAACACTGCCCTCGTGTGGTCATTTAAGAAAATGCAGAAAAATTTCAGAATAAGATTATTGCATACAAACTATTTATCATAACGATGCATTTTACCTGTTTGAGGCAGAAAACACACACACACACACACACACACACACACACACACACACACACACACACACACACACACACACACACACACAGAAGAGTGGGCAGCCACCGTTGCAGGATCCAGGAAGCAGTTAGGACTCTCTGCTGGTTCTGAAGAATCAAACCAGGAACCTTTTAGTTACAAACCCACTTCTCTAATAATTCTTTAATTAAATTAATGTAATTTTAATTAATTTTATTTAATTCATTTACATTTGTGATTGGAGGGTTGCAGGTTCAAGGCCCAGGAACTACAGAGGTATATCTAGTGCTGTCACTACTTTACTCCCTGGGTGCTATTGATACCTGCTTGCTGTTCATTTTGTAGATGAGTTCCATGCAGAGGTCACATTTAATTTTTATTGTGGTGCATTTTGTGTGGCCCCTTCAAACAAGCGACTTATCTGCATTTGGATTTGAACCGATGTCTCCCAAGGAAACTACAACCTGACCCCGGCAACCTGAGTAACATGCAATATGTATATGGGTGATATCAGTACCAATGCGTTTTGACATTGTGCATTACATGTTGTATAAAATGCTTTTCATGTCAAACACATTTTCTTTTTGGGGGTTGGCAGCTAGTGGTTTAGGGCCCTCTCGCAAGGGCAATTCAGCCAGTTATTCTGCACAGAAATTTCACACTGACCTGTACAGATGTTCTGTTATCAGCACAGAAACAATTAACATGTTTTCTCATTAAACTGTCGTCCTGATAAATGTTTATTACCAGACTCCCTCTGTTCTTGAAGTGTGAGGGCTGAGCTAATGTGAACAGCTGTTTCCATAAAGCACCTGGGCTCAGCTCCGTGCTCCCAGTGTTCATTAAACATGAAGAATTTGTTTATTACGGCGGTTTCCTCTCTTGTATGAAGATGAGGCTCACTTTAGTCTCCTCTTGAATTCTGTATGGGACGGTATGAGTGCTCTACCTCAAAGTGATTTTTTTAAATGAGCGTAAATTTAGTGATTTTTCTGTTTCCAGGTAACGGTCGCCATGTTTACCGACTTCTGAACTCCGCAATCTGGGTTCAAACTATTTTCTTCGCCTTATTCTTGGCATTTTTTTGTGCACCACTTACTTGTGTAGATACTTTATTAATTTTATATTATATTATATTATTTTATTTTCATGTTACCTGTAACTTTCTAAAAGTAACTTCTTATTTATTGTTTTTCTAAGTTCTCTGTTTGCTGCTCTTTCTGCCGTAACGCTGTGAAATCTCCCACTTGTGGGACAATTTTCTTGTTCCGAATTATAAGAGAATTTTTATATTTATTTGGATATTAAAAACACGCAGGCTTTCACACACTACACGTAGTTCAGCTTGTGGCACTCGCATTTTACCATAAAGCATTTCATTGGTGACTGCATTCTACAACCGTATATTACAGTAAATACCAGCATTAAAAAAAGAAATCGCCAGCGACGTAACAACAAATTTCCATAAGTTGAGTATGACCTGAGTCTGTCCCTGTACTTTAAGTGCACTACATCACCTCTTTTAGTGTGAAACATTGAATTTAACTGAAAATACAGCAAAATAACTATTCATCCATTCATTGCCCAAACTGCTTACCCAGTTCGGGACACGGGGAAACTGGCTGACTACAGCCCAAGGCACAGCGGGCACACACACTCACACCTATGGGCAATGTAGAGTCAACCTAAACTACAAGCCTTTGGCCAGTGGGAGGAAACCGGAGAACCCAGAGGAAACTCACACAAACATGGGGAGAGTTTATACACTCCACACAGAAAGACACCTGTGGTCGACCTGGGGACTGAACCCAGGACCTTTTTGTTGTAAAAGCATCACAAAATAATAACACAGAAACATTATATCGAGGGCTGAGGGCCAACAGGGCGTAAGTGACATTTCACCAACTTTACAGGAGAGCCAAAACAAAAAAATGACTTTCTGTACTGATTTAACCTATTTAAAGCACAATTATTGATACAGATGGATGACATGGTACTTAAT
>JBBIGC010144833.1:7333-19571 GCA_037576955.1 Lepidarchus adonis | reverse complement strand
AATAACTATGTCGGGCAAAAGAAGAAAGTGGTCGGACGAATATGTACAACATGGATTCACATGTATCACAGAACGTGGTGGGAGTGAGCTCCTATGTATGATTTGCCACGCCAATTTGAGCAACTCTAGTCTTGCACCGGCAGACTTGTATTGGTTTTGTTCTTTGAACAAGATGATGTTCATGCACGGCTCATTTTGTGCACCAGTAAAAAACATATCTATGTCTTGAATTTGAAAAAAAATTATGTTTTATTTTTCACTAAAGAGGGGTTTGGTGAATGCGCATATGCAACTGGTGGGGTTCGGTTCCTCCAACAAGGTTAAGAACCACTGGTCTAGAGAGAATGTGGAGTCTCTGGCTTTAGCTATGACTGTGATTTTTACAGCCTAATTGTCTCATATTAATGAAAAATACCGTATACCATCTTACAACAGTAGCTTGGTGTTTAACAGAGAGCGGCGGTTGTTGGAGACGGGCTATTATTCTCCTCGGAGACGCAATGGTGATGTCGTGCAGCTTATTCACCTGAATGTTCTTTTGCGTATGTTTCCACACGAAGTTCGAATAATAAATCAAATGACCGTTTCCTTCCCATTGCTCACACTACATCACCCTGTGGGTTATGATTGACATGGAGACGAAAGGGCAAGTCTTTCTCCATTTCTCGATAGCATCCAACGACAAAACATTTTTTATAGAAAAAGGTACTTACAGTAGACTCACTGCAGGGGCGGAGCCCAGATGGTACGAAGAGAGGATTAGAACAGAAAGTGCGGTGGGTCATTGCAGACCGGCCTTTACTACAGACCGGCATCTATTGGAGACCATCTTCTCAAACCCGGGGTTTATTGGAAATGGACGTCAATAAGAGACGGGCTACTATTAGAAGATATACCGTAACATTGAACATCGTTAGTTGTGTAGTCAGTTTATTCATGCTCCTTGTTCTTTATTTGTATTTCACATTTCATTTTAATTCAAATTTTCCCTCATTCCTGGTGCTGATTTCTACCACTCACCTTTAAAATGAAATAAACCTTCACTATAATTTCATAGAGCGCTGTTAACGGCGTCAACTGGCCTTTAAACACAAGTCTGAAAACTGTCTGGGACAACAATGGCTTTAAAAATAATTGGTAGTTTGCTTGATTACCAGTGTAATAAACAGCCCTTGTGTAATGTTATTTACTAACTTAATAACTACTAACTGATTTATTTATTAGATTTTTTATTTGTGTGCTTATTTAATTTCCATTTGTCCCATAAAATATTTACAAGTGTTGACTTTTTTCAAGAGCTGTTCTATGTTTTCAAAATGCTCTTTACGATCATTCATCAGATCCCATACTGCTCGGAGGATATTTTTAGCTTGTTTTGTAATGTCCTCTCCATCACTGGTCTTCTTGGGTGCACGATGATCGTTCTTCTGACGGGTGGTTTAGGGAATCCAAACCAACGGTTCCGACTGTGCATCTGCACCTCAGTGACGATCCGATGAAGATCAGGATCTGTGTGGGGATCTGGCAACTGGCAGGTGATGTATTTGTCAACAAACTCACCGATTTTCTCATCTGAACCGGTTTCAAACTCTGGGTCTGAGTCTTTCACCCAAAGCAAACAGTGAATATGTGGTGAGCCTCTCTGTTGGAATTCCACACGGTAGAAAAAGTCAACAACTTCCCCAATGGGCTGTGCAGGAGACATGATGAGGTCTCTCATGAGGGCTTCCACGCGCTTCTCAAACATCTGCATAGCCGTAACTGGATTGCTTCGTAGGATCGAACATTTTTCTGACCAGTCCAATGTTGAAAAGTCTACAGTTTCACCTTGCTGCTCTTTAATGGCCATCGCATTTCTGCTGCACTAAAGGTGCAAAAAAATGGAGGGTTCCAAGTTGCCTAAGCATGTCGAACAGATCTCTGAGTGTCTTCTCCCAGTACAGAGTCCTGGTTCCTTCTTTGTGCTTGCATGTGAATGATGCTCATCAAATTAGGATGGAAGAGACTATGTAAGTGTTTCCATGGCAACTTGAAACAATTTCAAGTGTTGCACTGAAGAGGAGGGTGTCTTGTGAGGAAATTACACCAGACTTGGTGCAATGGTTTATCCGTATGTATGTATTCATTTAACCTCTGAATGTAACTCTACCCGTCTCTAAGTACCAGTTGTAAGGATATTTCCATAGGATTCAAATATAGTTTAAAATCAGAACGCAGCAGCTTGACTGGTCTTCAAGGGCTCTCACACTCCACTGTGAACTCTTCATTGGCTACATGTGGCATCGCATATCAGATTTAAAACACTAACATTTACCTACAAAGCCAAAAAGACTGCCAATGTTTACCTATCCACAACTATCCAACCACAGATCACACCTCCCTCTCTTCAAAGATGGCTGAAGACCCACCTCTTCAATTGATCAACAATTTCTTGTTCAAACAAGAAACAAATGATTCTCACAATGAACATTATCAAAATATATATTTTTTTAAATCATGTATGACCTAAGTGGATTAGCAGCTCTTTACTTAAACTGGAGTAAGGGTTAGAATTTCTCGGTAGACTACAGAGCATTGTACGTCAATCCAAATAAGAGCGTCTGCCAAATGCTGTAAATGTAAAAATGATTGTCTCCATAGTCCACTGGACCATGTAACTGGTCAAGGTAAATTTGTTGTCTCACTGACTCCTTTAGTTTTGCCTCGGTGCGATCAAGCTAATATACCAGACCTACACACCCACCAGATCACTCAGATCAGAGCTTGGAGATTCCACCCCCACGAGGAGTCAAACACCACTTCAGACTCTTCTCCTTCGAGTGGTAGAACGAGCTGCCCAGACACATCAGAACTGCAGAGACTCTATTTACCTTCAAGAAACACCTCAAGACTCAACTGTTCCACGCCTCCCTCAGCATCTACACCCGACAATAAAGTTTCATTTAACCTTGACTTTAATCAAATACATCAATCAACAGATCGGACAGCTCCCCACTTATGTTCACTTATGTTCATGCTACTTGCAAATATATTATTAAACATGGCACTTGCGTTGTTCCTTATCATAGATAAAGAAACATTTATAGAATTTAATGTCGCACTTATGACAAAGAAGAATGCCCTGGACTCTTTAGCACTCCTAGATATAGAGCATGTGGATTATGCTGTTGTTTATGCTGTAGCACCTACCACCTGTTAAGACTTAATGATAGTGTAGAATGTGTTTCACTTTCAGATAGTAAGGTTATAGCACATAGCTTTGGACAAAAGCGTCAGCAAAAAAAAATACATGTAAATATATATACATGTAAATATATATATATATATATATATCTTATAACCATAGTTATATAGTGGGTTTTTGGAATTTGCACATAATTGCATTCTGTTTTTATTTATATTTTACACTGTGTACCAAAATCTTTTGAACTGTGGTTGTACATTAGATATGTACAGAATATATACTTTTGGCTCCATGTTTCCCCAGGGGAAATGCTTTATTTTTCAGATGTTGTTCTTTAATTGTTTACGAGACCTGAATAGTTCAGTCAAAAGATTATACAAAATCACTTTTATACACTTTTCCACTTGGCACAGTTTTGTTTTCAGAGCATTCAGTTGGAGTAGTGATCTACAGATTGTTTTGTGACAAAACATTTGGAGAAATGTGATCTAATGTTTGTTAGCAATGTTAGCATAGTCGGTCCAACGCTATAATAAAGAAGCTATATAAGTCAGCAATCATGTCTTGGCTGATCAACATATGAGATTACGGAGATCGCACACTCTGGAGAGTTCAGTACCAGAACATGCGTTTGTATCTGATCAAACTTGTCTTAGATAAACTGCAGAGATGTTTGTTTGGCTAATGTGGCAGCAGGTTTTACTTCAAGCTAAACAGGTGCACACCTCATACAACTCACTAACTGTGTAAAGACAGGGACCAACTGTTCAACAAACAAGTCGATTTAGGTGAACTTCTGCATGACTAGAATACAAATCTGCCATCCTTTCTCAATAAGACTGATGGCACCCGTCTACGAATTCAACAGTCTGTTTCTGTTACTGTGCCATAAAAATTGAGGTATGTAAGATATGGAAGTGAGCTCTATTCTGACCTGAACTGTGTCCCAGAGTAAATGAACAGCAATAGAAATTCATTAGACAGAATAAAAATATATATTCTCGTTGTCCAGAGACAACAACTTTATTATACATATATTTTCCAGATTTATTCCACACCTAACAATTGATCAACAGTACGTCACCAATGCGAAGCTTCCAACAGGAAGTTCTCAGACAGAAGTGGTCGCTGAGCTTATAGCGTCACAGTGCCATCAGCAGGTTGCAACAGAGATACAGAGAGACCTGAAGAGTCACAGAAAGACATAGAAGTGAATGTCCTTTGGCCACATCCCACACTGATGCCTCTTCATTGTGAACAGTGCCCTGTGGAACCGGATGATGAATGTCACTCAACTCCAGGCACATTTAAGGAGGTGAGAGGCGCTCAAGTGTCACATCAGACCATTCAAAACCATTAACATCAGCGAGGACCTGCAAGGGAACCTGACCACACCACCGTTGTCTTGCATGGGCCAGGGAGCTCTGATGAAAGTTGATTTACTTTGAGCAGAAATGATGCTGAAGGAGAGCGCTATGCATCAGCCACTGTTGGTGTTGGTGTTACAGTGCGGGCAGGTGTGTCTAGTCAATACAGAACTGCCCTACACTTTATAAAGGGAACAGTTAAAAGCCCATACTTCCTGAATAACATCATTAATCATGTCATTGTGCCCCTGCATGAACAACACAGGTCTCATTTCATCTTCATGAACAACAATGCTGCAGATTATCAGGTCCCATCATTAGGGAGCGGCTGCTGGAGACTGGGGAACCTAGAATGGAGCGACTGCACTTTCTCCATAGAAAACCTATGGTCACTGTGTAGAGGCTTGTAACTCTGTACCCCAGAACCTCAATGATCTGAGAGCCGCTCTTCATGAAGAGTGACGCCATGCCTCAGCAATAAAGACTTGTAAAAAGCATGAGATGTTATTGAGACGTTGACATTTTATGTTGTGGTTTACTCACCACTGCCGTTGGCTTTTGTTTCAATAAATTGTTTGAAATCACCATTGCACGCTTCTACTTACATTCCCTACTTTCATGATATAATATCACTGTAGCGTGAACGTTTTCCATCGAAAGCCAAATATCCTGAAATTTTTGTGAGTAGTGTATGGACTGGGAAGTAAATTATGTATTTTTAACAATATTTAAAGCGCTTCGAACTCAGCACAGCATTGCCTTCATCTTCCCTGACTGAAATAAACTCTCTGTACTGTCTACTGATAGCAGCAAGGGGAAAACTGATACAGGATCTCAGTGACCACAGTGATAATATTAATAACTGTGCAGAATGAGCTGAATTGCAACTCCACTAGAACTTATCTGGTTCTGCCGGTTCCAGTTCTGATACCCTGGAGTAAGAGGAACAGGGTAAAGTCAGTCCTCAGAGTTAATCAGACAAATTCATGCCAGTTAACACACAAGCCTCAAACAACTGTTTCAAACAAACTCATTTTTAATATTCGATAACTGTCCAGCAAGTCACTTTAACTTTGAATGATTTTATTCAAGTGGAAACATGGTTGACTGCCCCTCCCCCGATCTGAACGTTTTATGTTTCTCAAGCAAAGGTGGAGGTGTAGCTGCCTTATTCAAAGACATATTTCAGTGTAAGCATATCTCTCTTGGTGAATTCAGTTCTTTTGAATATCTCTGTACTGTTATGAAAAGCTCACCAAGAATCGTATTCACAGTTATTAACAAGCCCCCAAACTTCATCAATGAGTGCTCATTCATTTCCCTTTAATGGAAGGGCTTTTAGCCTTTTTATTATAACTGCTGATTTTAATAATCATTAATGACAGCACTTCTAAGGAACTCATTGCCATATTTGACATGTTTGAGCTGATACAGCATGTAACCAGTCTAACTCACAACCGAGGTCAAACCCTGGATTCGGTTCTCAGTTAAAAGACTCAATGTCTCAAATGTGAATGTTTTGGATTTAGCTCTATCTCATCATTTCTGGTTGTTCTTTGATGGGTTCGTTATTCCAGTCACTCAAACCAGACCCAAGACTATCAAAAAAGGTACATTAATGAGAATACCAGCGCTCTAGTTATGGAAGCCATGTCAATGCTACCCAACATAACAGCAGGATCTGTTGATGATCAGTTTGATTTATAAGTTCTCAGGGTTCCTGATGCTATAGCACCTGTAAACACTAAAAAGATCAACAGAAATCACCATGGAGAAATGACATAATGGTTGCCAATCAGAAGAGGGAAATCATAAAGGCAGAATGTAAATGAATAAACATGAAGCTACAGATTGACTATGACATTTTTAAACAATGTCTTCATAATTATAATGATGAATTAAAGAGAGCCAGACAATCACAGCTCTAACATCATTAATAAGAACATTAACAACACTTGTGCCCTGTTTGCTACTGTGGATGCTCTAACAAATCCCCTTATGCAGTTCCCTTTAGAGTTCCTAAAATGTGTAATGAATTAGCATCTTTTTTCAAAATTAAAATCATTAGACAAAACATTACAATTTATTTCACCACATATGAAAAAGTGACCTTAATGTTTGAATTTAATCCTATCAATAGCTAATTTCTTGAGGAAGTTGTGCTGTGTGGACACTCTGCTCACAAAGTTTTGTAAAAATGTTTTCAGCTTTTTTGCATGCAAATTATTAACAGTTTTCTTGTCTCTGGTATTTTCCCAAAAGCACTAAAGACCGCTGCTATCAAGCCCCTCCTGATAAAAGAAAACATGGATGCCTTCCCGTTCTATAATTATGAATCTAAATTGCTTCCTTGATGACTTCCAGTCTTGCTTTTGCCAGCATCATAGCACTGAAACAGCTCTAATAATGATATTAAATGACATTCGTCTAAATACAGATACTGGTAAAATAACTGTTAGTGCTGCTAGACCTCAGTGCAGCCTTTGACACTGGAGATAATAAAATACTGCTAGACAGACTAGAAAATTGTCCTCAGATGGTTCACAACATACCAAGAAGGCAGGGAATATTTTGTCTCTGTTGACAATGACAAATCAATAAACACTGCCATGCAAAATGAAGTCCCACAAGGATCCATCCTCTGGCCCCTTCTGTTTAATTTATACATGCTTCCTCTTTACCAAATACTCCATGAATGCAAAGTGGCTTATCATAGCTATGCAGATGACACTCAGATCTATCTAGCTCTCTCACCAAATGATTTGTCATGCAGACCTGCTCTGTGAAAAAGTGAACAATTTCCTTTAGTTAAATAATGAGACAGGGATCATTTTGTTTGGGAACAAAGATGGAAGGTTGCAACTTAGTCTTGAATCTACGCATATTTAGACTAAAAATCTAATGTGATCATGGATGAGGATCTTTCTTTAAGTTATCACGTTAAATTTATGACTAAATCTGCATTTGGACATTTTAGAGATTTTGTTTCAAAGGAAGATTTGGAAAAAATATCCATTCCTTCATATCCTGCAGGGTCAGCTACTGCAATGTTTTTTTATTGGCCTCCCCAAAAAGATCATCAGGCAGCTACAGCTTTACCAAAACACTGCTGCTAGAATTCTAACTAAAACCAAGAAAAAAGAGCACTCCAGTCCTTAACTCCATCTATAGTAACATTAGCTTTGCATTTTTCAACCATTTCAAACCTCTTGGATAATTTGCCAACTAAGGTGAATTGGGGTTGTATGATGAAGATTGAGTCTTTCAAAGGTACGTTTTTTAATTTAAATCTTATTTTACTTTTCCAAAGCCCTTTGCTTTCATTTCTTTTCTCTTGGACTCAACTAGATCAGGATTTGGCTCATTGGGGCATGTGGTGGCAATATGGCCGCCCTCACCACAATCAAAGCAGTACCTGGGGCAGGTTTTTTTATTTGACCTTTCTTTGACTGTGGTGCTTATCAGGCATAGGCTTACCTATGGAAGCGTTCAGACACTGAAGTTGAGCTATCTGCTTCTGTAGTTCCTTCTACAACTGTGTCTGTTGTGTCATCAGGAGCTCCTCTGGCTTGGAGGGAGGACCCAGATGTTTGACAATGTTGGCAGTGGGAGGTAATAGACTCCCTATGATCTTTCTCACATTTTTGCCTCTTTGCCAGAAGGATCTGCAAGATAGAACTTGTTATATCATGTTATATAAGTTATATCTTAAAGTCGTGGTCAGAACTATCGACAGGTACCACTCTCCAGATGGAACCGTATTCCTTCAAGAACTTAACTAGTTCCTCATCGACCTCTGTGCCTGTAAATCCATTAACCCAAATTGAATATGGAATATCTGTGCCTTTATGATATCCATACTTTAGTCTTACTGTAACAGAACTGTCAGTGTTTCAGAATTTTAGCCACTCCTCCTGGCTGGCTTGCTAATAAATGCTAATAAGCCCTACGTAATAAAGAATCTGATTAGTAGAGAACTGACAGATTTATTGCAGTAGCACAGAATATATATCCATTTGATACCACTATTGCAGTGACAAAAAAATAAAAGAGCATCAAATTAAAAAAAATAAAATAAAATGGAATAATATCAAGTAACATAACAATACAAAGAGAATAAATTGCTTCCGACCCTTATTTCTCGCTGTGTTTTGAATGTACACGACCTGGGCAGGTATGTTTTAGTTTTTTTTGAAGTCGTATGTACAGTGGAGGACATAATTATTTGACCCCTAGCTGATTTTGTAAGTTGAAGAGTCTATAATTTTAATGGTAGGTTTATTTTAATGCCAAAATCAGTGAAGGGTCAAATAATTATTCCTCCATTGTATGTTTTTACTGCCCCAAGGACTTTTACACAGGACTATACACTTAGTTAATGACCATGTGTAAATTTAAGCTTGTGATTCTGTATTTGGTTTCATATCTATATTTGATTATATAAAAATAATTCAAATAATTGTTTCCATAACTGAGAGAGTGCTGTCCATCTCTCTTCTCTGTACTAAATATCATTTTACACTTCATACACCATCAGACGCTCCAACAAAAACAACACACCATCTCCTTTCAAATTTCTTTAATACAACTTCCAGATCTGCTTAAATAGGAGTATAAATATAGAAATATAATTGTCATTACAGTCGTTACATTGCTGATTGTAATACAGATCACAGATCAGCTAATGAAAGTCCATATTCTGCAGTGTATACGCACAATAATGCCCGAGCAGATAAAATATACCCCAGAGAAAGAGAGGTAGGTCTCCGTATCATTTTAGACAAACATCGGTCATTGTGTCGCAGACTACAGTACAGGTTAAGGGGAGTACAGTGCAGGATGCACCTACGAGGCCTGAATAAATGAATCTGTATAGTCAGTGGGTGGAGAAAATGAGTGGGTGGATACAAGTGAGAGAGTGAGAGATAGAGAGACATGCACACATTCTGTATTCCAGGTCCTTCCACCATATTTATTTCTTCAATAAAATTGTCCTGGTCTCTCAGCTCTTCTATCTTTTTATAGCTCCCTCTGTCTGGCCGAGTGACGAAGACCTCGGAGAACCTGTGGAACAATAGAACCTTGCCACAGCTCTAAGAAAACAAAGGAGGCTTCTCAGAAACGGCTCCGTTTGTACATCTACTGTGTAGCATCAACTCTGTGACGTCTCCTGAACTGAACAAATGAATTTAGATACCATGCCTCAGTGACAATTAGAAAGCCATCAAGCCTTCAGATTATTTCTTATTTAATAACTTGGGTGACTCATTCGTCAATGTCGTACTTCGGCTGTTTTGTATGGAAACAGGGCAAAAGAACTTGCTCCCAGTTACCCCCCAACTGTCTGACACCTGGTCTCTACACTACTTCTGGTCTGAATATTGAATATGTTCTGCAGCATTTTGTAACGCAGCATCCCTCAGCCTTCTGCCCCTAATACCCAGCATGCATAGCACTAGATACATTGAATCCCCGCCTTATGATAAACAAATGCACTGATGAAGAGGGACCCGAACTGACCTCATTCTCATGTACCCACCCCAACTCTAAGCTCCTCCTACTCGAGTTACAAGATGCATCATCTGAGGTTTTTCCCAAGTCTGTGGCACCGATTCAGGAGGCATGCTGGGACATTTACCACAGATCTTGCATTGATTACACTTGGATTCTAGCCCCTTTAACAGCTCTGTCACTCAAGCAGAGCTGCGTCAATTCTAAATAGCATAGTAGCAGTTTAAAACAGCAGCTAAAGCATTATTCTTGCGCTGATACACAGGGGTTTCTCTTTCAGAGGCTTCCATGTGAAGTATTTCATCACTCCCAAAAAAAAAAAAAGGAATGTTTAGGTGTACTAAAATGTAAATGCAGCATTAAATACATTTTATAGGATTTACATGCAAGAAAGGCACTACTGGATACCAAGGGAGGGATAAGTAAATACAGTTACCTTCTAAAATGGAAACTCTTGTGGAATAGTACTGTTAAAAATCTTTTGAAGTTTAACCTATCAAGTAGAGCTGCAACAACGAATTGGATAAATCGATTAAAATCGATTACTAAAAGAGTTGGCAACGAATTTTATAATCGATTCATTGTGTCACGCGACGCAGAGACATTTGATTATTACAAAAAATAACTTTAGTTGAGATTGGAGCAGAGTCAACACACTCGGTCTTTCGCGCGCACTGATGCTAGCAGAGTTAGCGCCTCACAGACAGGGCGGCGCAAACATTTAAAAACAAACCAGTGGAGGAAGAGGAAAGATATGTGGCGGAGGCAGAGAAATCCGTGTGATCCATGGTGGGAGCATTTCACACTAAATAAACAGAAAAGTTGTGTCTGCAAAATATGATGAGGAGGCAGGGAGGGAGGGTGAGGGACAGCAGGGTAAGTGAGGAACGTAACGTTTACTCATTATGACAAGTTAGCGTTAGCTCGTTAATAACTGCTGTAAGTAGTAAAGCAGGGGAGTATAGTTACTTTGCATTGCAAGACTAAAGACATGTTTTTATTCACTTGCCTTTTATGAACCATTCATTTTTCAATCTGTTCTTTCTTAGTAATTTTGTCTCGTTTCCAAATATCAAAAACATTTTAAATCAAGATTACTAGACCAGAAATTGGCATGAGAAAATTAAGTGATGCTTAAAACTTCTGATTTAGATTATGTCTCATTAAGCTTAATTTTCTTACCCCATTGGCAGATAATTTTGCTTGTTTTAAACTTAATTTTGAGGTGTTTTTTTCAGAAAACAGACGTAATTTCTTAAGATTTTTTTTTTAGATATTTGGACTGAATCAGGACGTTAGAAAATAATTTTTTGCAGTTTATATTCTGTGCTTTGTCCCATATAGGTTATTATTGACAAATATATATTTGTTTTTTATCCGATTCACAGATTCATTGGAAAAATAATCGTCAGATTATTCAATTAAAAAAATAATCGTTAGTTGCAGCCCTACTATCAAGGAGTCTCTCTCTTTAGCAATACTAATATACTGTCCTTTTTGTCCACTAAATTTTTCATTTGACTTCTCTTGTTGAACATGCAAGAACATTTTGGATACCAGAGAACTACTGTTCAATAATGCCTCACGCAGAAGATAAAGGATTAACCTCTAAGCAAAAAACGTCATTCAAAATGATCTGGACCAAAGCCTCGACGTCAGAGAAGATTCTTCCCAGTACTGGACAGAGATTACTCAACCTTTTTCCAGATCTCCATACGACATCCAAACTAGTTTTCCAAGGATATAATCACTTCTCTGCTGAATATGTTCATCTGTAAAGTAAGGCGCTTTGACAAACATTTTTCCAGCAACCGTAACCCATGAACAGCTTGTCAAATGTATCATTCAGACTCTTATATCGAACAACACCGTAGCAGGTGGAGGCAAATCTCCCTCCAATCCAAGATTATTCCAAACAGTATTGATACTATTGGAGATGTGAAAGAGGGGTCCGAAGGTAGAGGGGGTTCAGAGTGGAAGATCCGTGCAGAGACGCTAACACTCAGCGAACGCTAACACTCAGCGAACGCTAACACTCAGCAAACGCTAACACTCAGCGAACGCTAACACTCAGCGAACGCTAACACTCAGCGAACGCTAACACTCAGCGAACGCTAACACTCAGCGAACGCCAACACTCAGCGAACGCCAACACTCAGCGAACGCCAACACTCAG
>JBBIGC010144818.1:0-19574 GCA_037576955.1 Lepidarchus adonis | reverse complement strand
GTGTGTGTGTGTGTGTGTGTGTGTGTGTGTGTGTGTGTGTGTGTGTGTGTGTGTGTGTGTGTGTGTGTATTTTTCTGAAGGTGCTATTGACATGAAATTCTCACAAGCTGTCTGTAACAACTCATTCAATCCACACATGCAAAGAAATCAAACCACAGATCTCCATACATTAAGTTATGTGTTAAGTTAATACATTCAGTTATATGTAATATATATGAGAGTATTATCCTTAGGCTCTTTATATATATATATATATATATATATATATATATATATGACCAATACTCTCAGTTAAAATTCCCTCAGCTAAAAGTTAAGAAGCCAATGCCAAAAACTGTATTGCAATAAAAATATTAACTAGGACACAGAAATCTACTCACTGGATTGTAGATAGGCTGATATCCTGGTGGGGCTAGAAAGGCCATGTTAGCTGGATCCTGTCTGTCTCTCCTGGAAAGATGCAAGCAGATGAGCACCAAGGTGAACAGCAGAAAAGTAACCAACCTTTAAATTAAGAGCCAAACCAAATGGGAGAGGAAATGCTCCACCTATTTTGACATCATCCAGAAGCTTGCTGCCGCTACCCTCCTACAGTAGAGGCATGTAAAAGAGGGAGGAAGAGTACAATAGTAGGAAGAAATTGTAAAGTTTTACAGTGGCATTTTATAGATCTGGCTTAAATGGACAAACAAATAAAGCATATAAAGTATTGGTCAACATCAGTCCTAAAATAAAATAAGTAAAAGTATAAAATACCATACAGATTAATCACTAAATACAAAGCACAAAATGACTACATTTAGCAAGATCATTCAGAAACCTGTCATTATGAAACATTAAGAAAATATGTGATTATGAATTAACCAAAATAAATAAATAAATAACTTCCACTCTTTTAGAAGTCCATTCCTGTAAATATTTTTTAAAGAAAATAATTCCTGATGAATGCTAAATACACTATTTATGTAATGTATAAAATACATAATGTAATGCAAGTACAAAAACCTTTGCATGCAAGACACAAGTTGGGATTTCCAGTGGAAATAGCTGATTTTAACATATTTGAACAAGCAAACATTTCACCATTTCTGAATAAGTGTAGCTAAAGGTAATTATACTTCAACAAAACCAAGAAAAATATCTTTTTTAACCAAATTATCAACAGATGTAAGTGGTTAGGACGTTGGAATCTGAAGGTCACAGGTTTAAGTCCCAGCCCAGCTACACTGCAAATGCACATGCAAACAATAAAAAGTAGAGTGGGATTTATAAAGCATATTTCCTTTCAGGTGTGTTTGTGTGCATAAATCTGACATTTTTTTTGCATTCATCATTTTAGTTTTTCGAGTGCTTGTACAGTTCCTGAATGTGATTCTTTCAGTTCCTGATACAGCCAAACGTGAAAAAGTTTAGTTCTTTTTTGTTGAATGTAGCAAATGGTGTAATTGTGTGTGGGTTTTGGAGAAATAGGCCAAACCACCCACAGCATGGTTATTAAAGAGAAAGGTGGCTTAGGGGTGGTTCAGCCATGTTGTGTTATACACACTCGAGGTTTGTTTGTGCTGTAGTCTCCTAGAGAAGCCGCACTGGTTCTGTAGCCTTTTTCAGAGCTGGTAAATAAACCAGAAGCGGGCCTCATCCTTTATTCTTGCACTAGACCCTTGTGTGAAGTGTCCATTCTTTCCCTTGATGCATTTCAAAAACGGAAATTTGTCACAATATGGACACCTTTAATGGGAGTCCCTTCACACACTTTTCCTTAGCTCATTCACTATAACGTCGTGGGCAATTCCGATTCCTGGAGGGCCAGTGGCTTGTACATTTTGGTGATCTTCCTGTTTAAGCACACCTGGTTCAACTCACCTGTTAATTGTGAATTTTAGAGCAACGTCGCTAGTCTTTTCTGTTATTGGGAAAGTCAGCAATATGGTGTCACTGGAAGACCTCTCTCTGAACATAATTACAAAATATGCAACACACAACGTATTAAAACATATTGATTGTCTTAAAAGGTCTGATAAATCATCATATTTAACTGGACAAAAGGAGGGAACTTACAGTATACTAGCAAGAAATAAAACAAATATATTTGGATTTGACCATTCACTAATCATATACTATGGTGATAAGGGCTAAACGCCACACATGCAATTTTAAAATATAATGACTGATTGCAAATTATTGGGACATTATTAATATTAATATTAACATTATCATTAACATATCTAATATTAACTACCCATGGTTGGGTGTGTTGCATGTATGTGACTGTACCATTGACTCTGATGTGTTTATTAGGATTTTAGAGAGATATATGTTGCCATGAGGGTGATGTCTCTTCTTGGGACGTCGATGCTTATTTCAGGAGAATAATGTCAGACCACATTCTGCACTGTCCACCGTGCGTGTGCTGGACTGGCCTGCTACCAATCCAGATTCAGCTCCTATCAAAAATGTGACACATCATGAAGAGGAGGATCAGACAACCACGGACGACTGAGCAGCTGAAGTCTTGCAAGACTAATCAAAATTTCCAATTGCAAAACTGCTGCAATTATTACCAAAGTGATTAAAAAGTAAAGGTGATATGTTGTAAACATGGCTCTGTCCCAACTGTTTGCAAGTGAAAGTGCTCATTTGTCATTGTGAGCACACCTCTGCATTTAACCCATCACATGTGCACACCTGGAGCAGTGGGCAGCCATCAACTGCACCAGGGGAGCAGTGAAGTGAGGTCGGTACCTTAGGCTGGGACTTGACAGTAGCAACCTTCTGATCTCAGGGGCAAAGTCCTAACCACTAGGCCACCACAAGCTATGAAATATTAAATTGGTCAGTAAAAGTAACTAAACTACTTATTGTCAGGTAAATAAAGTTTCATGCAAATTAACTTTTTTTTTTTCATTTTTGCATTTAAGTAATAAAAGTGCACACACAAAAACACACAGGATATTGGGACACATCAGAAACATTGATTTAAGATACATCCCATTCATTTATAGTTGTATAAAATCAGCCACCTTAGCATTTAGTCAGGTTTACCACCATTTGTGAAACATTGAGTTGTTCTGAAGAGCTCAGTAACACCTTTTCTGTTTTTTGTTTTAACAAAATAAAAGAGCAGTCACATGTCAAAAATACATAATTTTTGTACTTTGTAATTGTAATTTGTACTTTGTCACATATTCAGGCTCACAGAATTACAATCAGGTTAGAGATGGTGCAATTCATCAGAACATTCTTCAGGTGGAACCAGTCCATTAAAACTCAGCATACAAAGCTGTATTAATACACATCATCACTACTTGTGATTTTTTACATTAGCTTACGTTCTAATGAATATTAAGTTTTGAACTGGGCTTCATTGATCTTCAATGCAAGTTCTAAAAAATATAATTTCTGGATTATTATGAGTGTATTTACTCATGCACATGGACAGTATGTGCTGGTTGTTGCATGTCTCTTGCAAATATATGCATTGCATTTATGGCATGTTATGCTTGTTATGATATCCCTTGTTGCACCCAGACTGCAGCTCTTCCTCTTATCACCTTTCTTTCTTGTAGCAAGTGGTCTTGCTTCTTGCTCTTGATCTCTGTTACCAATGCGGCCGAGGCTGGTGTTCAGGGAAGGTGCATGGCATCCCCCAGCTCCTCAAAAAAAAGCTTCTTCTTGAAAAACTTCCCTTGCTTCCTTCCTGGATTCACCTTTATCCACACCTTAAATGCATTGTAAGCTGACACATCGAAGATGTTGAGTAAAAATAACACCACTGGCCAGCGTGCTGTCTTCCGCTGACAAGAGCATGTGCCAGTAACCTGAAAAGTAGGTTTTTCCAAAACATGGAAAAAAATCACGAGTACATACAACTAATATCTTAGTTTTGCATGATGCATCAAGGCATCACATCTAATGATCTAATCTAACGTTTGAGTATTCAAATTGATACAACTGACTATGTTGTTCATAAATGTCTTACTTTATATGGAGTTCAAACAAACTGATGATAGAGAAGACGTACATGAAAATCAAAATTAACAAGGATGTCAACTCCTCCTTTGGTCCTGCTGTAATCCAGGATGGCATTGGGTTTCTGGTCCTCCCTGGTGCTCACAGCTGCATCTCTGTGCAGAGTTGTCATCAGGAGAACATTTTTCCTTTTCTTTGTACAGTAGGACAGAAGAGTATAAATATCGTTGAAGGCAAATCTGGAGGAAAAACAATCTCTATCCTGTGTAGCAAGTGGGCAGAAGGCAGCTTGGGCTCGTTTCTTCTGATCGTCCCCACCATGGTCAATTTTGTTTGGAGCAGCTCCTCACCAAGACGGTAGGAAGTGAAGACATGATCACGTTATGTTGTGTCTCTTGAGACCTCCACTTATCTCCAGAACCACACACTTCTCTTGGTTCTTTTCAGGAACACAGTCTGCAGGTTTCCCAGTATAGACCTGCATTGTCCAGGCATAACTTGTACTGACATGTTGCCCATATATTTATGCCATATTTAGATGGCTTGCTTGGCATGGAAAGGGCAGCGTCCCCTAAAGTGATAAGACCCTCATCCACTGTGATGCTTGGTCTTATTCGGGTTAAACATGACTGGCAGACACTCCACCCACTTGTCCCAAACCTCCCTTATCGCTGCCAGTTTTTCTTGTTGACGACAGCCTGGTCATGCATGCCGGTTGTCAAAGCAATGTGTGTGTGTGCCCACACTTGTGTACGTGTATGCTTGTATGTGCATGTGTCCAGATGACAAATGAGGATGTACCTGAGCTCAGTTTTTACACAAATTGTTTCCCTCATTCATTTCTAATAACCTGTCATTTTTGACCTGGAACAAAGCGTTAAAGTTGACTAAAACACTCAAAATAATATGCAATTTTGCAATCAGAACAAACTAACTACAATTTTTCAGAGCTAAAACTTAACTGGTCAGATTTGACCAGGAACACATGAGTGTTAAACAATTATTTAAACCCGACATCTAGGTCAGACCTGACACTGGACTTTTGGAATAAAGAGAAATTAAACTAGTTATGGCTACAGTAAAATTACATGTGGCACAGACCACAAAGAGCTTTTCAGAAGACGAACCTTATTCCAGCTGTGAAGTCTGGTGGTTGATTGTATGGTTATGGTATGGTGTTGCAGTTTTGCTGCTTTAGGGACTGACCCATTTTGAATCAGCATGCATGAGGATTTGGATATTTGAAGATGATGATCCAAAGCACACTGGCAAATTCACCAAGCAATGGCTATGGTTTGGCCTAATCATAAATGGGAGAGTGGACAAAATCTTCAGCCTGCCAGACAATTGCTCCAAATCTCCTATTCCTGACATAAGGGCCAAAATAAGTTATGTTGTTTACTAGATTTTAAAATAGTACATACTTTTGTCATGGATATATTAGTAGGCGAAGGTCTGCATGAACATACCAGGCAAAGGAACATTTATATTAATCAAATTTAAAACAAAGTGTTAATTTCCATAATTGTAAACAATTATCTAATATTGATGCTAACACAGTTTAGAAATGTTGCGTTAAACTTGTTCCAATTTCACATAATTACTAATTAATTTCTTAATTTTCTGTATTAAAATTAATATTAAGTGTCAATACGTAATTCTTTTTGGCAAAGAAGATATCATTGTATGCAGTGCTGCTGAGTTTTAATATATACTTTATTTAAACATAGAAACATTTATTTGAAAAATGACAACAAAAAAAACCTTCATCTGACTAGAACGTTACTGACCATGTTGACAACCAACTGATTGAGATGAAGACTGATTGAACACTGACCTGAATTAATTATAAGAAAACTATTGGTAAGAGTTTCACTTGGGACCCTCAAGAAGGAAGAGGATGAAAAGCAGACATCAGACGTACACAACAGATTAAAAACGAAGGAACAGACATTTAACTGTGACTGTATTACATGTAGATTCCAGAGTCCTTCCAGTGGTTGTCCTTCCTTCGACCAGTGAATCACTGGAGAAAAAAAAAACAAAAAACTGTCACTCATAATACAGCATATCAGTATGTCCCTGTATAGTTACTAGTTTAAAATATTTAGGCTCTTCCCAACATTCCCCAAAAACAGGAAAGTCTCTACTTGTTCTTTTAAAATGTATAACTTCAATATATTAAATAAAAGTTGTCACAATTTAAAAATATCTAAAATCTAAATATCTGTCTAAAATATCTTTAAATGTAAAAATTTACACTAGACCTACAATAACACATCAAATATACAATATCAAACTGCATTAAGAATACAAATTTTAATTAAAAATTGTCCAGCTCCTTAATTTTTGTACATTCCAAGCTCTGATTGGTTTGGGTGACGCATTTGGTATTTATATAGTATCCTTTTAATTTTGGTTATTACACTTTCCAACATGTAGTAGCAAAAGGAAAAGTAGATGGAAAACAAAAAAACAAATGAGTTTAATAAATTGTCTTTGAAATTGACTTTATTCAAAAAGAAAAATGCTCTTATTGGGAGAACAAGAGACCAACAAATTAAGGCCTAGATATGCAATTACTTCAAGCCTACAGATATTTGATTGTTGATAAATATGTATTAAACACTTACTAGCATACTTCCTCCAGGATATCCCATGCCTCCTGCCTTAAAACAGATCAGCAGTACTAAACAATGAACAGATTTCAGAAACACAGTTAAAATCAGTATACCCCACGGTAATTGTCATGATTTCAATTAGCAAACATTTCTCCCTCTTTAGTGAGTCCTTGAACAATATCACACTAGGACTTAACAGTATTTTCTCTATTCGGATATTTGTTGGGCAGAGTCAAATATGAGCCTGAAATTGAGGTCAGTTAACTGTGTTTGAGTGCGTGGCATTGAGAATCTTGGTTCATCCAATTGCTTTTTCCACTATGTATTCATGAGACCAATTGCTCCTTTCCAAAACTTTTATCCATCTATTCTTTACTAGTGTGCTTGAGATTATAATATGGTTAAGATGTCAAACTCAAGAGTCACTTGCTACCCCTATAATCAAAGCTTCTCAGACACTACTTCTCAGACCAAACTGCCTGTTCTTGATGTGAATTTGCTGGGGAACTTCCATCCTGAACATCTGCCCTACACCCCATTCACCACAAGTGAGATCAAACTGCGCTGATCACCAGCACTCCAGGTCTGGAGTTCAAGACCCATGCCTTAGAGAGTTCTACAGATGCCACCAAGTCAAAATTGTATGGACTTGACAATGTGAAGAATGTTAACATACTTGTTAATTTAAATTTAAAAATGGCCACAAAATACTGGGATTTTAATAAGCTTTTCTGTAAATTAGTTTTTGCTTGTTCAGATATATACAAAGAAAGAAATCAGCGATTTCCATGGGTTATACTTTTTTCACATGACTATTGTGAAAAGCAAACAGATATCCAAGAGTTGGATTACTCATCAACTCACCCCAAATCCAGGTCCTATATAACCTCCCTAAAGAAGAATTGCAGAAAGAAGGGCAAATAATATTTAGGAATCTTGCATAATAAATGCAGGCAAATGCAAATAAACATGCTTCTGTTTTCTTACCCCAAAGCCACCCATTCCTCCTGGATAGCCACCCTGCTTAGCGGGGAAAAAAAATGAAAATATATATAAAATTTCTTTATTTTTTTTTTAAATATAAAACTCGCATTAAGATATGTATAGTGCTTAAATACATACCCCCATTCCACCACCAGGAAAATATCCCTATGGAAGAGGAGTAATAATAAAATGTATATATAAACATGTATATATTGTAATACAGTAAATAGAAACAACCCCCATTCCATCTACAGAATATTTTCCCTGAAAAAACCCAATGAGTAAGTGTGTACGCAAGCTTACACTTAAAAAAAAAACAAAACAACCAATGCTTAAAAGAAAATTCAAACTTGTAAAAACAGCATATGGTTCTTTTTTTTTTTTACTCACCCCCATGCCAACTGGGTATGCTCCCTGCAGAAAATGAAAACAAAAAATTATTTGACCCCGCACTGATTTTGTAAGTTTGGAAACTGACAAAGAAACTAACAGTCAGTCAATTCATTTTAACAGTCAGTGATCCCCTTCCAACTATTAAGAGTTTTGGTTACATATGCAACTCATAACCCACTTCTCCTTCATTCTCCCTCACTTTCTCCTTCATTCTCCCTCACTGGTGGAATGAGCTTCCCAGACACATCAGAACATCGCTTTGGATAAAAGCGTCAGCCAAATGAATAAATGTAAATGTAAATGTAAAAGACAACTGTCTCAACTAGTCACCTGTATAAAAAGACACCTGTCCACAGACTCAATCAATCAGAATCTAACCTCTCCACCAAGGGCAAGACCAAAGAGCTGTCTAAGAATGTCAGGGGCAAGATTGTAGCCTTGCACAAGGTTGGAATGGGCTACAAAGCCATAAGTAAAAAACTGGGTAAGAGGGAGAGAACAGTTTGTGCAATTGCTCAAAAATGGAAGAAACACAAAATGACCATCAAATCGGCCTTAGTTGGGGGCTCCATGCAAGATCTCACCTCATGGGGTGAGGATAATCATGAGAAAGGTGAGAGATCAGTCTAGAACTACACAGGAGTTTTGTCAATGATCAAGGCAGCTGGGACCAGTCACCAAGACAATCATTGGTAACAAACTACACCATAATTATTTCAAAACCCTGCAGTTCCAGCAATACAGCATCCAGCACTGATGAAACCCCCATGCTTTGATAGATATTTACTTTTGCAGATGATCTGGGTGTTTTTTTGTTGTTGTTTTTTTGTACATCTTTAGCATAATGAACTAGACACCCCCTTGAAATTAAGCTAAAAAATAGACACATCTGACCACAGTCAAGGTTTAGGCTTGATATGTGTCACAGTAGCCATCTGAGAGTTTGATGATCATGCCTTGTTCCAGTGATGTCGAATCTTTACACAAGATTATGTAATAGTTGTTGAAAACCTGAATTATCTGTGTTGCGTGTTGAAAAATTACTAACAATCCTCTCACCAATTTTAGAGCAAATTGGTGAGGCACAATCCACCCTTGCTTGCAAAGACTGAACTAAACATCATATCTAACCTGCTACCAGTTAGCTTACTTAAGGTGGAGCCTTCCAAATAAGTACTGCTTGAATATTCAAAGTACTTTTCATTCTTATTTTTCCTCAGTAGTAATCATGCACTGTTCCAGCTTTTGTTGAGCGTGCTAACACCATCAAATTACGATTTTGTATGTGATACTTACTGTTCAGTTAGTAAAACTATTGTAAAGGTTTTCTTTGCACTTTTGTCAGGCAAATACAGGTGCACATGAATTAACTGGTCTGTACAAACAATACACATTTTATCTTCGTAATTGGCTGTAATTTTTCTTTGTGACTAATTCTAATAAAAAGGTTCATATTCCTCTTTTTAATTGCATTTCACAATGTCACAACTTTTGTGGAAAAGGGCTTTGTAAATAAATGCCCCAAGACACACCGGCTGATGGGCAAGCCTAGTAATCTGATTCAGACATGATTTACAGACTGAACTTATGTCCTCTTCACACAGTGTTTTTGGCGAGGTTTAGCTTTAGCATTCATGTGCAATGTGTGTGAATTTGACTGACTCACACCATTTACAACATGGTCCAGCACAGTTTGTTAGTTTCCTTCCTCAAAACACACTCACTACACCTGGCAATTAACAGGTGCGCTTGACCAGGTGTGTTTGAAGGAGATAAAAATTGTTCTGGACATTGGACAGTGACTCCCCATTATTTACATCATATAAATAAATCAATTACCATTTGGGTTTCGAATATCAGCTGATTTGATTACAATCCCTCCGGACTGACTAAGCTTAAGCTTCACATGAGAAAACTAGGCAACAGTGCATAGGTAAATACTGAGGCACTTACCGGCATGCCCCCCATTCCTCCTTGCATACCCTAAAATAAAAATATATATATATTTTATTTATTATAAAAAGATGGCAGACTGGCAAGGTTAACATAACCTATTACTTTTAATAAATAGTTCTTGGGAACAATCACATTTAAACAAGACCATGCAAAAGTGTTCCAAAATCTCACATTTTTAGATTTAGTTTCTCTTACCGGCATGAAGTTGATGGTGTCAATAAGCACATCACCTTCAATCTGCAGGAAACACACCCTCTCCAGAGGCATTCTGTGCTGGTATGTGTGGTAATGTGTCCCATTTATGTTTACCTGCAAAGACATGTTCATGTAACTCTAGATACCCTATAAAACATAACTGCCAGATGTGTCTCTGAAGGACCACACTGGTTATTGTTAAATGACCATTAAGCACTTCATACCTGAAAGCCCTCCAAGCCAGCAACAATGACCATCTCAAAATGCTTTCCCCTGTGGAAAGGCATGTGTCTAATTTTTTCTTCCCCTTCCCAGGAGCCATTTCGGAAAGTATTGAAGATCACCTTGTCCCAGAGTTCAAAGTGAGGGCTTAAGTGGAGAGCGATATCACATCCATCAAATTCTCCACACTGCAGATTTACATGAAACCTTCAGAGGGCAGCACAGAGTGAGCGTTACTTACTGCTGTCCCACACTGACAACAGTTATATCACTTTATAATATATATAAATACATAATTTTAATTCTGACTAACAAAATAGATATAGATAAGTACATTGAGGTGAAAGACAATGAAAAACTCAGGAAACATGCTCGGTTTTGAAATGTTTTAGCAGTGCTAGCATCCTTGTTGCGAGATGACAGTTTTTAATACATAAAGCAAATGATTTTAATTTTTGAAGCCATACTATCCATACTATTAATATTACAGCTTTTACTGTGTTACATTATACCAGTCACAGCTACTTCTCACTCTTTGATTAGCAATTGACTTCACTGCTACTGTAAATCAATTTAAATGCTTTGTATTATCCCAGAAATTTCAAAAGAATGGAAGTTCAAACAAATTGTCGAAGGCATGTTACAGCTCTTTTTCACCCACCTACTAGTATGGTGATGGATCTTTCCCTGGATGTAGATGGACATTCCTGGTCTAAACCCACCAAAGATAGGACCAACAAATGGAATGCACTAAAGACGACATATACAAACAGTACAATTAAAAACTGTAGCAGAAAATGAGCGGCCATACACTAGGCATAGATTATTCTGAACAATTTATTTTATTTTTTTAAATATGAACGAAACTGTTAACAAGAAATCTATGTAAAGTAAATAAGACCAAGCGGAAACTCAAATCAGCACCTAAGGTTTATAACTTTTACGGTCAAGGTCAGTGAAGGCCAAGAATATGGTTCTTTTGAGTGGATTTAGGAAACCAACAGCAGTAAATCAGTTTTATCAGTATTAAAAAAAAAAAGAAGCTTCTGATTATGCAAGTGTTCAGGTCTATATCACATCCTTTCTTTCTGCAGAACTGTTTTCAGCTTGAAAAGGTCTAGTACTGGCTCCCAAGTGCAGAGATTTTTAATACACCATATTGAACTCTGTGTTTGGAAAAACTCACTATTTACACTGACTGACAGATAGCAGCTGCTCAAAGAAGTTCTAAAGTAGAAAAGAACTTTCACCCTGCCTAAACCAAAAAATAAATATATTAAGATCATGATCTAATGCACTGCATTCAAATCCACTGCTTATGAATTCTGCTATAAACAATTGCACCACACCATCACACATTGCTTAAGTTATCTACAAATTTGCCTATATTGCTCCGGTTTAACTGTAAAAACAGATACATTTACCATTCACTGCCTAAATAGCACAACTGTCCTAGTAATGTACAACGCCACTTCATTTCTTCATTACCGAATTCCCATACGTCTGTATTATATCTTGTAAATATTTTTGCAGATTCATAGAATGCATATATTGTTTAGTTAGAGAGCTTTTCTGTGTTCAGTTCAATTATATTTAAATCAAATGGAGTGTTAAACAATGGGGATTAATTTTATCTACGTATTTGAACACAATTTGTCTGGTTGTTGATGGGTGAAGTCCAAACTAGAGAGGTGATTTTGTAAAATTTTCCAACCTGATGAGCATTAGCAAACCTTTGAGGTCCCCAGAAATCTCCTTGATTTGTTCCATGATATACATCCAGACATTGACGCCACACATGTGCTGACTCATACCTGTTTGTAATTCCATTGACTGAAAAGACCAGTCTAATTTTGGTGCTTGTCCTAGAGTTTCACATTCTTTTGTCACTCACAGATGTTATAATGTACATGATCTTTTGCAAACTAAATTAGTGACCAAGTAAAATATGTCTCATTTGCTTAACTAGGTTCTCGCTCTACTTTTAAGAATTGTAGAAAAATCTGATGTGATGGGTCATATTTATGAAGAAACATACAACACACAAAAATATACAAACTTTTAGTAGTTGTATTAACAGTACAGTGTTGCTTACATGACCTCTACAGATGTGATTATTAAATTAAATGCCATATAAAAAAAATAAGTACAGTGACCTCAAAATAAATAGCCAAATATGATCAGTTAAGACCTTAATTAAGAGGTCTTAAGAAAACAGTATTGAACCTGCCAATGGGAGGTGAGTGCACAGGTCAATATATCCAAAAAACTTTTCCAAGAATCAGTGTCTTAAATATCCTTTGTGTTGCCTAGTATCAAGCATCAAAGGAAAATATACATTGTAAAAAGAAGGTTACACAAAAGTACTATATACTGGGTATGCCAATACTTTTATACATTCAGTCCGAGTCTGAGATAATTACCCACAAAATTTCTTCATGACTTAGTTACCCACACCCATTACCAATAACCATGGAGCTTAAAAAGGACATAGCAAAGTTAACCCACATGTAACAAGGCCACAAAGCATGCAAAACATTACAATTTCAGCCTGAATAATGAAAAACAATGTAAAAACCTTTCTCTAAACCTGAACTGATGATAACTAGGGGGTTCCTTTCTAAAGATGCCAACATAAAGGAGTAATTACAGGAAATTCCTGTAAGAAAAAAAAAAATGCAATCTTCAATAACTCAATGAATCTACTAAAAGCCATTAATATCTCAGCTGAGGAAATGGAACCATAATGGTGTGTCAGAATGGCAGTACAGATTCTTAGAAGCATCTAACTATGGTCACCCTTTAGCACAGTGTTGTGTGTTAACGTCAGCAACCTGTTTGTCTTGTTTTTCAACTTTAAGCTTTTGAATAACAAGACAAGACAAGACAAGCCTAGTTTCGTTAGACTGCCATCAGCTGTTTGGCATTTTCTGTCAAGTATATGTGCTTTTCATCAGAGAAATCATACTACTACAAATAATACAGCTACTACTACTACTACTGCTACTACTACTAATAATAATAATAATAAAACAACAATGACAGTAATCAGCTATAGTAAAGAATTTACAAAAACTCTCAGCTGAAACCTTGTTAGGGAGTTCTTAAAGAGCACAAACTCAAGATCAGAGAAAACAAGAAAGAAAAAAAAAAGACAGTAAACACAAAGATATACTCACTGGATTGTAGATGGGCTGATATCCTGCTGGGGCTATGAAGGCCATTTTAGTTGGATCTTGTCTGTCTGGATAAAATGCAGGAAGAAGAGCACCAAGGTGAACAGCAGAAAGTTACAAACCTTTAAATATCACAGCCAAACCTAATGGAGAGGTGGTACTCCACCTATGCTGGCTACACCCGGAAACTTACTGCTGCTGCTTCCCTCCTACCCTTGAGGCATTTAAAGGTGGGAGGGAGAGCACAAGAGCAAGACGAAAACTGACTGAGCACTAGTTGATTTCTAGAGGCCTGATTCATATGAACAAATAATTAGATAAATATTATTTATCAGCGCTGAGATAGTAGTACAGGACAGTAGAGATTACTCACAAAACATGACAATACAAAGTTTTTAAAAAATTAATAATTTAAGAAGCACAAAAGGTACTATATTTAATTCTTAATAAGATCAAATTAAAATTATTTCCTTAAACTACTATTGTTTCAGCTTTTTGCAATTCTTGCATGATACCTCCAGGTAAGAACATCCAGAAAGTGCTCAATTGTACCTGTAATACAAATTTGGAGAACTTCTATACATTTTATATGAAAATTAAATTTATTAAAATTATTTTTCAATAAACTTCGCACCTCCCATACAAGATTTTCCTGTAATTAAATATGGATGTCAAGCATTTACAGATGAAATTGAAATGTAGAATTCATAAAATGTTTTTTTTAATCAAATATATGTTTCAACCAACCTCCTTTTTTTTAATTGGGCATGGGATAATGAAAGATCATGCATTGTTTCTAAACAGAGTAGAAACCACACCCAAACAGCACATCTTGCACAAGTACCTTGCAGATACAGGAGCACACCCAATGCATGTCAAATGTATGGAATGTGCCGGCCTTCAAAAAGTGAAGCATTCAAAAATATTTTAAGCCAGTTAAGCCAGTAAAGTTCCTGATGTTATCCTTTAAACCAAATGTGCCTCCACTTAGAATTTTATTGTTGTGTTTGTAGGGTATAGCTAATTATTTTCCAATAGGTTTACATGCATGGTCATGTGGACCACTGCTCACCTCACTTAAAAATAATTTAATTTTTAGGACTTAAAACATGAAATTTCTGTGTAACTACATCCTGAAATGTAGAAATTTCTAAGCAGTTCACACACTTAAACAGTATAGATACACAGAAAAGTAAGCCATTTTGAAAAAGTACCACTTCTATGTTCCTCCTATTCCTCTCTGCTGCCCTCTAGCTCTGCCTCCAAAATTCTCTCACAGAGGAGGCTGCCATGCATTTGCAGGCCCACAGCCACAGAAATAAAAGTGGCCAGGAGCGCACACTGGTTACTATACTTGATACTAAACTTGGTGAAGCATGTTTTGAAGGTATACCCTTGTCTTGCAGAGCAAACCTTAACATTTATCCAAGTTACATGTTCCTACCCTCACTCACTCTGTGGAACACAGTCTCAATCTGAAAACAAGTGAATACAGAGTAATTTCATAATACATTTTGTCCTGAACACTGTTGTAATAATTAATCTGAACAGTTCACTTATTCTGTTTGTCCTCTTTGGGAGTGGCTGGGGGCTAATGTCAACCAATTTAAGATGTACAGTAGAAGGGAGTTGGACCTAAAAGGCTTTTGGGAACCACTGATTCAAAAAATGTGTCATGTGCACAATACAAGCTGTTGTTCGGTCCAATTAAATTATTACTTTGCCAGTCCTATGTTGTGACAAAAAAGGCAAGAGTATGAAATCCTACAAAACATTAAAAAAAAACAACTAAATAAATAAAATAGGTATTGTGGCAGCAGCACGTCTGGTCTTCAATACACCAAGCTCTCACTCTCCACTGCTGTGAAAACCTTTTTTGGTGTCAGCTACCTGTGGCTCCTGCAGCAGATTTGCCTAAAATGCAAAAACAGTCCTATCCCTGTTTCCTTATCGACAATGATCAAACCACAGGCTACAACTTGCCCTTTTAGAGCATCATACTCAGCCCAACTGGACTCCTTCTCAAAAATAAAGTCAGACATCAAGACTAGCCTCTCTCAGTTTGGGCCCCTAAATGGTGGAATGATCTTCTTCAGACTGTTAAAACGACAAATGAAGACCCACCTCTTCACAGAGTAAACCAATAACTCCATCTCTATACAAACAACAAAATTAAAAAAACAACAACAACAACAACTTCAATCTACAGCTCTGGAAGGATGCTGGTGAACAGTTAGCAGCTCTAAAGTTTACTAGTGTGAGAGAAAGGTTTTCTCTGTAGACTAGAACATCCTGTGTGTGGCTCTGAATAAGGAGTTTACCAAGTGCAGTAAATGTCAACTATAGTGATTTCCAGACGGATGTGAGCGCACTTAGAATTTTATTGTGGCGTTTGTATGGTATAGCTAATTATTTTCCAATAGGCTTACATGCATGGTCATGTGGACCACTGCTCACCTCATTTAAAAATAATTTAAAATCTTTAGGACTTTAGGATTTTTAACATGACATTTTTTTGTAACTACAACCTGAAATGTAGAAAATTCTAAGCAGTTCACGCAGTAAACGTAAATGTCAACTGCACTGATTTCCGGGCAGATGTGAGCGCCATTTTTTCCCCGGAAGTTCAAAGGTCAACGTCGTCTTGAACGTCGCGCGCGAGGACTCTGAACAGTTCTACCCCGCGGCTGTTTATGTCAATATAAACGCACGCGGCTCAGGTACATTTATTTAACACATAGGAAGAGCAAACAAGCGAAAACACCTTACTTGTGAGTCCGAGCCAACGCCAGCAGCCCCAATGAAGACCAGAGAACCAACGGACGGCAGGAGACGAAATGAGATGATTGGAGAAGTTTCCCGGTTCAGTGGGCACAACCACTTTTACCTTTGGGGGGGACGAGTGGCAGCTGGCACCGATCAGCCATAACATTAGAACCACCTGCCTAATATTGCCCCTCTCATGTCACCAAAACAGATCTGACTGTTTCAGATGTATCAGAATCAGCATTAACACTTTTGAGCTTCTCTTAGAGATTGGATGGTGCAGGCTGAGCCCTTGGATCAGTTCTAGCAGGTACCTACTGTATACCTGGAACTCTCCGCAAGACCTGCTGCTGTGTTCAGTGGTGTTAATGTTCTGGCTGATCACTGTATTCTGACTTCAAGACTAGGCTAAATTCACAAAACTTGGGACCTTATAACATGATACTCATTTTGTATGTATGTAGTGTGTATTGTGACGGAGCCGGCCATTGGTCGTCTCGAGCGTCGCGGGGAGCATCATGGGAAAAGGCTCAGTACCGTGTTTGAGACTGTAAAATGGGTTATTGTGTTCAGTTGAATGGGGGAATGTGTTGTATTGTGTTTATTTGGGTTAAATGGGAATGAATTGAGTTTATTTGTGTGGATCATTTTGGGCGGGGTTTGATTTTGAATGCTCTGTGTGTACTCCCCTGTAGAGGGCGCACTAGTTCCTGGAGCTCTGTTGAGAAGTGGGCTGCGACTCGTATTCAAGCACTAAACCCTTGTAAGTCTCCATCATTTTTTCAACGCTTTCCCACCTCGGGAAATAGTCACAGTATGTTCGCAATAGCAGGTTTTGTGGTATTATTTTAATTCCATAATTAAAGCTTTGATTGAAAATAATATGATTGAATTCCTAAAGCGATTGAGACAAAACTATGCAGTTAGGATTTTTCCACTTTGCCTTGTCAAGGTAGATATGCCTATGTGTACTGCCTTTGAATAATCCTTCAAGTAGTCATACCGGAGTTGTTGTTTTTTTCTTCTTCCATATTTTGGTGTACAAAATCCAAATTTTTTTTAGAAAGGTTGGAAAACCAGTCCATCACTGCATCAAGAACTGCAATTCAGTTTGAAACTGTATCACAGAAACCATACATCAACTTTATGCAGAAACCATGCAGATTTTTATCAGTGAAAACTGCATAGGTGCATACTGTCTGCAGTAGTATGTGGGTGCATCAGTGCATAGCATGTGTGAGTTGCTTGTGAAAGCATCATTGATTCTGAGACATATACTGTAATAGGATTGTGTCATCATTAAGGCAATATCTCTTCCTGATATCTCTTTGCCATTCCAAGTTCTGCATGGGCTACAACAGTGTGGCTTAATAGATAAAGAGTGAATGTGCTTGATTGACTTGCTGCCAGTCTAGATCCACGTCCTGGTGAAAACGTGGCATATCATGAAGGAGAAAAACCGACAAGGTGCAGGTGAAGACTTATATCAAGCAAGAGTGGACAACATTTCCAACTGCAAAACTACCACAATTAGTATTTTAGGCTCTAAAACAATTATAAAGTGCATTTATGCAATTAAAAATACAATTAAGTTGGTCAGGAAAACTATTGACAATATTTCCCTTGTGATGTTGTCAGTACATAAAAGTTCACATTAAGTAGCATATAGCATTTTTGTTATTGTTTTTATTGCATTTTTTAAATATCCCAGCATTTATGAAAATGAAGTTTATATAATGAGTACTGTAGGTCCAGTTTAATAAGGAAAATAAATTTTTGTCCACAAGCTTTTGCTATTTCATATTTGGTGTTGATGAACTTCCTGAGCTGCAAACACTTGTGTATCCTTTGCTGGAATTTACTTTGAGATGTGTTTTGAGTTGCTTCTTCTGTCTCTTCTGGTCATTTACATTGATTATATTCCTCTTAGTTAAAGAATACAGTGCAGATGGCAACATTACTATCTGAGAGGCTAGAAAGAGAATAGGACATTCCACATTGTCATTAATTTTTTTAAGCAAGTATAACCCAGACGGCAAGTGCTACAGCATGAATAACATGAACTTACTTCTTCCTGTTTGTCATTAGGTGCTTCACATAAGTACATTAGATATAGACAGAATTTTACAACATGATTATCATTACATACATATCTTTATATATAGTACTTAAAAAGGAGTACAGGACCACCTCATCAATAAAAGCAAGATATAATTTCAGTTTTTAGAGTTTCTGAATGTAATTTGTGCCTTTTGTCAGTCAGTGGCTGTGAATGAGAGGAAGCATAGTTGGGGATTGCGGGTCGTCTTGTGCTTTGGGGAAAATTAAACTAAATTACTGAAAGGTAAATGCAATAAATCCACTCAAAAAGGAGAACAGCAGTGATGATATTATTTATTTTTTCCTTTATATTCAAAGTAACAGTTACAATGTTCTTATGAAGGCATTTATTAGGCTAGACCAGTAACGAGGCAAGCTATGGGCGTGCAGGTTCAGTAGTGAATGTATGAAAGCTGGACGTCTCCCTCCACCTCCAGCATGTTGATCTGATTGTAGGGTGAGCGGTGGAAGAAAGTGCACAAGTGCTGACCATTGGCAAACACATTGAATTTGTCTTCACCACAGCGAATGGAGATCTGAGAAAGAGCGATAGAATAAGAAAAGGGTTAAGAGCTTAATTCTCATTATAGCAGCAATAAAAAAATATCTCATCAATTAACATACTTCAAAGTACTGTCCCTCCATGAAGGGGTTGAAGCAAATGTCTCTCTCTTCTTCACCCCAACAGCCACCAATCATGCTGTTTCTGATCACCAGACCCTCTGATATTCGGGGGTTGAGGTGGAAGGCGATGTCTCGTGTGCCACCAACCACAAAGTTAATGCAAAACCTATAGTAAACAAACAGCAGTATTTTATATAGTTGTGAGCTCTATATAAGTAAGAATAATTTGAGTGTTTTATTAAAAAGATCATGCTTAAAACACACACACACGACTGTTTTAATACAGTTTTAGGATATGAGGTCATATCCATATCCTTTTTAAGAACAAAAACATCAGCTGCCATTTATTTTGTGTGAATAAAACTTGAAAAACGTGAAAAAACTTTAAGAATTAATTAATTTAAACACCATACCATTCGATGATGTCCAAAATACTGATTTTTTCCTCCTCCAGTAAAGTTTTCATTTTGGAGATGCCATGTTTTGGCCCATGAATCACACACACACACACACACACACACACACACACACACACACACACACACACACACACACACACACACACACA
>JBBIGC010144811.1:3332-19580 GCA_037576955.1 Lepidarchus adonis | reverse complement strand
GTGTGTGTGTGTGTGTGTGTGTGTGTGTGTGTGTGTGTGTGTGTGTGTGTGTGTGTGTGTGTGTGTGTGAAAAAACAGCCTATATATTAAATATAAAATGTGGATGTGCTGCATATATTTAATGGACAGAGCAAGTGGGTAGGTTTGTGGGTGGGTCTGTGCGCAGGTAATCAGGGTACAAAGCTGCTTCTCCATCTTGTGAAAACCGCACAGCATTTCTCAATGATCTGAACCAGTTTTTTAGAAGGTTTGAGGCACTAAATAACTCACACGAGAAAAGCCCCATTACACCCTGAAGAGCAGACGCTCCGCCTGGACACAGTTAAGGTCAGGAGAACCCTGAGGAAAGCAAATGTGCGGAAAGCAGCCGGCCCTGATAACATACCCGGCAGGGTGCTAAAGGAATTTGCAGACCAACTGACCGGGGTTCTCACAGACATTTTAACACCTCACTGGAGCAGGCTGTTGTACCAACATGTTTTAAAACTTCTGCCATCATTCCAGTGCCCATGTCCTGTAGCCCTCACCCCCATCATAATGAAGTGTTTTAAACACTTGGTGAAGAACCACATCATGTTCAAACTTCCACCTAAGTTTAACCCACAACAGTTTGCTTACCGCACACATCCCTCCACTGAGGATGCCATTTCAGCGATGCACCTTAGTCTAGAGCATCTGGAGAGAAGGAACACACATGAGCGAATGCTGTTTGTAGACTTCTCTTCAGCTTTCAACACCATCATCCCACAACATTTGGTAAACAAACTGCTACCCCTTGGCTTCAGCACCCCACTATGCAACTGGGTGCTCGACTTTCTCACAAATAGACCTCAATATGTGAGAGTGGGAAAGAACAGCTCCAGTGTCCTTCTGAACACAGGTTCACCACAGGGGTGTGTCCACAGCTCACTGCTCTTCACCCTGATGACACATGACACATCAAGTCATCTTCCAAACACATACTGAAGTATGCAGACGACACAACACAACTCTCATACAGGCTAATGACAACCTGGCCTACAGGGAGGAGGTGAACCATCGGGTGGACTGGTGTGCAACAAACAACCTGATCCTGAATGTTGACAAGACAAAGGAAGTTGTCATTGACTTCATGAGGAATCCACCCACACCCCCTCCTCATCGACAACTCAGCGGTGGAGATGGTCAGCAGCATTAAGTTTCTGGGAGTTAAAATTACAAATTCTCTGTTCTGGTCACAGCACGTCACCACTCTTGCTAAAAGAGCTCAGCAACACCTGCAATTCCTGTGCCGGATGAGGAGAGCTCACTTCCCCCCCACCATCCTCACAACGTTCTACAGAGGCACCATAGAGAGTGTACTGACCAGCTGTATCACAGTCTGTTGAGCCAGCTGTACCATCTCTGACTGGAAGTTCTTGTGTAGAGTGGGGAAAACAGCAGAGAAGATCATCAGGATGTCACTCCCCGCTCTCAAAGAGGCAGCTCAGAAACACTGCCTGACCAAAGCCCAGAACATCATCAATGACTCCACACACCCCAATCATGGAATGTTTGCCCTGTTGCCCTCTGGGAAGAGGTTCCATAGCATCCATGCCAAAACTGCACACACACATGCACTCATAGACAAAAACAGAGACATAATTTCCCTCATCATACCTGACATCAGTCAATGATCCTGATTTGTGCAATTTACCAAAAATTCCCTGGACATTACAATCACATTTTTCACTTTATTTTTTGCACTAATGTTAAAAAATTTTCACCTTTTATGCTGCTATTTTCAGAGACTTTTTACGTTTCAGAACCTTATTTTATCTTCTATTTATTTTTTTTTGTATTATTGCTGTTTTACTGTCAAACTACTTGCACTGTTGGAGCCACTGTAAACATAATTTTATTCTAATTTATCGGTGAACAATCATGAATTACAATAAAGCCTAGTCTAAGTCTAATTCTAAGACTAAGGGTTTACACAGACATCTTGTGTAACTTTAGTAATATTCTAGCATTTACAATACATTTACAGGATTAAGCATATGCTCTCATCCAGAGTACATGGATGCTTTGTAGTACACAGAGGAAATCTGTCCCTCACACCAATAAACTTTCCAAGAGCACATGTTCTCTGCTTCAAACACCACACAGTCCATAATGCATTGCTCCCCCCACAGCACTCCACTGGAAACTGGAAACAAACAAGTTACCTGAATGAGCATCGGTTAGCAGTTAGCCTTAGCCTTAATGGTAGTCCTTGATGCACCAAAATACGCAGAGGCTGTGTATTGTAAAATAAAAGTGGCTGTAGAATTGATCTTGTCTAAAAGCAGAATATGATTAGCTTTATTAAGTATAATCTTACAATTACAATCTTCTTACAAAAAGAAGAAGAAAAAAACTCTTTCTTTGCTGCTGGAAAATGGCTCTTCACTGCTCCATCATGCAGCAATCTGAATCTTCAATCTACATGTCAATTCTTCAGTCTAAAATTAGCAACACTGAAATGCAAAAAATATTAGGCTTAACTTTCTTCAAACTGGATCCGTAAATATCAATTGCAACCTGTGCTGCTTTGCTGCCACTGATGTTGGACACCTATTCATATCAGATACTACAGACACTGTGTAGAGCTTAAATTCTGCAACGTAGGCGTGGCATGATATCGGTAAGTACCAAATTTGACCAATTTAATTGTTTATGATCAATTACGGTATAATACCATTACCGGTATAGAGCTGCAAGGGCTCCAGGGGTCGAGTTAGATGCTTTTACTTCAGATCAGTAAATTCACTAACGCTGTGGCTAATAACATAGGGCAGCCTATAATGTGGGGTAGCCCATCGTTGGGGAAATACGGTATGCAAGAATGAAAATGACCTTTATAACAGTAACAGCTGTGCTCATACCACACTTGCACTAATGTTTATTGCAAAAGGTCAAAAACCATAGACAAAAGAAACAGCAATTGTGTGATGGAAATAAATGACTTCACTTTAAAAAGTTAAGTTTCTTTCAGTTATATTTATATATTTTATATATATTAGATATATTTGATATACAGACAAACCCTGTTAGCTCACCCCCATTACCTCCCCAACCTCGCCTCTCGCCATAAAAGGCTGCAGAACAGATTTCCTTACATGTTATTTACCTCGTTAAGCTGCCAACCTTGCCTCTTGCCCTCACCACAATGTGCACTTTGTTTGCTGTATGCATGTATAGCTTGCCAAACTTGGGTTTGTGTTAGCGTTTTAGCCTAGTTGCTCAGTTGTGTTAATTCTGTAGGTCAGCTGCTGCTGCTGCTGCTGCTGCTACTACTACTACTGCTGTCACCACCAAAGTTAGTTTTTCATTATTAACTCATGCCTGATTAACTCAAATGTTGCTGCAAAGGCTTTATTAACAGCTGGCAACATGCTAGCATCATGTGGCAACATGCAACATGAGCGAGCAGTGCACATAAAGTTGAATGCCAGTGTCTCTCCTAGGAATCCAGTATTATCGTAAAGCATTTAGAATTCAACATTCAACATTTAGGCCCAGACCAATAGGGGCGCACTAATGGGGTATGACTGTATTCATATTTGCATATAATTGGTATTCCAAGGGGACTAAAGGGATAATAAGTATTTTTGTCCTAGTAGTTCAGAATAAGAACATTTAGAGCTAATGCACAACTATGCATTAGGCCCTTGAGGCTGACAAAAATGACATTATTTTAAAATCTCTATCACTTGGTATCTACACTATACTACACATGTTCATGAAGTGTGTTAATGTGAATGATCAGGAGAGATTGGCTGTGACTAAACACCAGCTAAGGAATGCATTGAAATCTGCCTTCCATCATCAGGTATTAGGTCTTTGCAAATGTGCCATCTCAGTTAATGAGAAACCATGGACCACTGAAAAGGTCAGAGCAAAAGCCAGAATACTCATTTGGGAGTGTGTCAGAGAGACCTGAAAGCAATCAATGGACTTAGGTTTAGCAAAGGACATGTCAGGATTTGAATTTCTCCTCCAGTTCAAGGGGGCTGCCTCGACTCAACTGAAGTAGTCACAATTATAGTACCTTTCAAAATATTTAAGTCAGACCCTGGCATTGGTCTCTCCATCATCTGAATTAATAAAGGGGGATGTGTGTTTGAGGGTCCAGGTTCCTGTTAGAGAATTGCCTAGTGCCTTTATTGGTAAATAAAGCTCAAAGAGTTGGAAATGAGATTTTGTGTAAACACTTGCAGCACCTACCCGACTTACATGAGGCATATAATGGGGAATGTAGTTCGATTATAGATTCTCGTCCACAAGTGGCAGAGCATCCATCCAGGTTAGGATTTGTTTTTATATACGTATTCAGTACAGATCTCAAGTGAGGTTTCATTGGTTTTGTGAGAATGCTGAGTTTTCTCATTTCTCATTTCTTCTCTCCAAGGAGCAAAGATCATCTTAACTAAAGATTAAACACAGTTTAAAACCAAGGAGCCATTTTGCCTTTGGTTGAAATAGTTTATGTTTATACTTGGTTTCAAGGTCTCTCAGAAAATAATGTTCTCCTGTTGCTTTAAAAATAAAAACACATCTGGAGACATTAATTATTTTCAGGGGGAGATGTTATGTTGTTATGCTACATCATTAGGTTTCAGATTATACTTACACATGCCAGAGTTAAGAAATTTAAATAACGCTGAACAGGACATTCTGATCAACGCTGTGCCAGAAGGCTTTGGCAAAGTTTCTCAGTGACACTTTCAGGCTGCTCTTGGCCAGTCTTGACAGTAACGTGGGTTGTATTGCACTGAACTGAGAGGTTTTAGCTGAACACAATGTCAGTCAGTGAAGTCCTTATGAATTTAATGTGAGGACGTTAGCATGGGTGAAGTAGCCTGAATAAGGTCATATGAGGACATTTACTGATTTAAACTTAGTCATTAACTACTCGCTTATTGCACCTTGAGCATTAGGATATCATCTGGATAAGACAAGCCACGTTTAGAACAGATACAGTAAATCACTCAGTCTGCAGATTGGAGATGAGTTTGAAGTGTAAATGGATGTTGCTAAATCTTTATCAGGAAACAGTCCAGATACCAGATGTAAATGTGCCCGTTTCCATCTCTGGCACTCTCTCATATAACACATGCGTTCACAGACTGAAGAATGGACAAACTCTATCGGTTAAGGTTGACTAGCCAAGTAAGATTTGTATATGTATAGTTGTATTTGCAGATAGCTTTCGTGAAAAGAAACCTGAAGTAAACATGTCACAGCTCCTCGCTTAGCTCTGGGGAAAAAAACTGTTGTTTTCATGTTTTTTTGAGAAAATTTACACAGCCATCCATTTTTCTGTCCTGCTGAAGAATTATCAGTAAGACTGCCAAAGGTGAAAACTAGTATTGTCTAGACTTCTGTCTGCATGAGTGAAATAGAGGGCTTTGACTGACATAGGGAAATGCATCATGAACCGAATGTGCTAAGGTTTATGGAATGTCAAGGAGAATGTCAAAGAGTGCTACTTTTTATCTCATGTCCATCTGGTGCATCAGCAAATGCTGACCTTTTTTCAGATCATCTTCTTTGAAATTTTAATTACTGTAGACCTATACTGTTCAAATAGCTGTTCAAAGTAAGACGCATGCTCCACAGCAAACTGCTCTAAGCTTCTTGCTCCAGTGCAGGATTTTCGCTAATTAGTTTGAGCCATGGTGTCACATTTCTGGACTCTGCTGCTGTGTTCCCAGAGTCTTCCCATGGTCCCCTCTTCTGTCTCAATCCCATAGGATTGCCCACTGAAAAACACTGACTGTGTTAGAATTAATTGCATTTTACTGTGTGCACTTGTTTGTGTGTCTGTTTTTCATGTTGGTAACAAAATATGTATGAAAAAAAAATCTTGTAAGATTCCCTGAAATATTGAACATTTCAGTAGACAGAGAGATACTTGGGCTTTGTGTATTATTTGATGTAGGATGAGGGAGGAATAATAAAGAGTTAATGAGGTGTGTGGTGTGCATCAATGTAACACCACGCTGCCCTCTAGCACATAGCAGAATAGCTGTGCAGTTAGGCTCTGACATCTCTAAAGGCCATTCTCTCCCCTTGAAACATCATTATAACATATTCAGCACTCAGTTTCGCTCCAGTGCCAAATCCATCATTATACAGAGTTTGACCAAGTGTGAACAAAGACTATGCAGTATGTTCAGTTTTTTTATTGACAACTTACAAATGCTGTTCATTCATAACTCATATCTGCCTGAAAGATTAAGAATGGGAGTAGATATTACATTTGACCATTGAATACAATAGTGAAAATGCCATTACTGTACACAGTGAATGAAAATTCTGACAGCAGAAGCAAGTTACCAAAACAAAAGAAAAGCAATATATCATCACTGTTAAAAATAAACGTTGGGAAATTAGCATCCTCTGCATTCTTTACTGGATAGCATGACAAACCCTTCAGTTTAGTTATTTGCGTAACGTTTTGTGTGCATTCCTCTTGACTGACTTGTTTTGATTATATAAATTGCCTTTGGTGTCAAACTGGGGAAATAAAATGTTTTTGGGTTATTTTTTTGCATTTTTTTCTGGAAGAAAACAATCCTTCTAATTATCTCCATGTTTTGTTTTGCCCTTGCCTTGTACTTGTGTCTTTTGTCTTTATGTTTTTCCATGTGCTTTGTCCATGTGCTTTTGATGTGATGCCTGAGCCCTGACATTTCTTCACTGTATGCACCTGTGTGTCACCTGGAACACCTTCTAGTCTAGTTTTAGTGAAACAATGTTGTAGAGTGAACCTTCACCTCTACTTTAAACTCCAAAGCTTATTGTTTGCATTGAAATTTCTAATGCAGATTTCACACCTTGAAGTCTACCTCCGTAACCACATTTAGAATGGCTGTCTGTGGATGCATATTCTCATTATGAGATCACATTTGGTCCCACAAGGCTACGGCTAACACCAGCCTCAATGCTGCGAATTGTGGTTGAATTTCCTGCCCAAGCAAACACAATGGTATACCATATGTTAAGACGCAACATCACAGAGAATTGGACAACAATTTGGACTAGCAATATGCTTCTCTTACAACACCAAAATAAAAAATGAAGCCATGATGATGTAAAAGATGCAGCATATTATTTAGCATTGTTTTACTGAAATATGCAAGGCCTTTGTGAAAAGACATTGTCTGGATGAGAACATATGTTGCTCTAAAACCTGTATATACCTTAGTATGGTACTTTTCCAGATGTGAACACTGCCAATTCCATACTCACTAATCCACTTGCATATCATCAAAGTTGATCTTTCCTCTCTTTATTCTGGAGGATATTCTGCCCATCCATCGCTTAATCCATTTCAGGCCGTGGGGGAAGCTGGAGCCGAACAGGGCAGACTACGGGCCAAGGCGGGGTAAACCCAAGACAAGAGGCCAACCCATCGCAGGGCAACGCAGACACAGACAACCATGAACACACACACACTCACACATAAGGGTAATCTAGTGTAACCAATCCACCTAATCAGCAAGCCTTTGGACAGTGGAAGGAAACCAGAGCACTCAGAGGAAACCTACACGGACTCAAGAGAGCTTGCGAACTCCACACAGAAAGGCACCTGTGGCCGACCCGCAGATCCAACCAAAGACCTGTGAGACAACTGTGCTATATGATCATTAGCAGTCCTAACTGTTGACAACATGCAAACTATTAAAAAAAAACATGGAGAACCAGATATAAATCTAAGTCCTGAAAAATGTTTTTTGATACTTAAACTAATTTATCACTATTGACTCTGGCCTTTAAAGGATCATGTTTTTCTGGTGCCCACTCTCCTACCAAAATAGAAGAAAGTTTGATAAGAAGGAGATTGCATACTTCTGACGTTGGATTTTATGGTGGGGACACAGGTAAGGTTTTCTTCTGCTGGCTCATCCATGAAGGCCAGTAGAACGATGCACCACCACTTCTGAGTCTGCTAAATCTTCCTGCAGGTTTTCAAATGGGGATTTTGATTTTTCTTTCTGACCAGCATATGAGCAGTTCTCTCCAAGAGTTTTCTTGGTCTTCTGAACTCCCTGAACTGCCATCTCTTAATTACATTTCTCACTGTGGAAACACTTTGCTATATTCTTATTGCCTTCTTCTGCATTGTGGGCAACAATATCTTTCAGTTTCAGAGACTTTCATTTACACAGCTGCTTAGAGGAACCCAAGGTTGTTGAGTGTCCACAAGTGTGTGCAGAAGCTTTGAAATGGGCATCTGTTTACTAATGACAGCTTTTGCCATGCATCAGATCTAACAACCTGATTAAGGTCTGAAATCTTATCTAAATCTTATCAGAATCTAAAACTTTGAAACTCTTAGGGTGCCCAAGCTTTTGCACAGTGCCATAATAATGTTTTTTATTTGTATTTTTTGTTAAATATATGGCATAAAAAGTAACTATGCATCAATGTTTGCTAAAAATGTGGTTTTTTCCATGTCCTAGAGAGACTGTTTTACATCTTTTCAATTACAACATCACGTTATTTATCAAGGGGTACCCAAATTTTTGCCAAGAAGAAGTAGGAAAGAAGCAAAGCAAAAGAGTCAAAAGCTCTTTAAGTAAATTAAGGGAATGCGGCTGCCTGTCGTGGCAATTCCTTGAGCAAAATGGATGTCATGGAGAGTAGGTTGTGTGAAGCCCTGGTTCTGTAAACAGCACAGCAGGACAGTGCTTTCATTAGAAAGATGGTTGCCTCATCTCTATTTACCAAAGATAGGTCCCCCTTCAAATTCACTAACAAAATGACTCACTCAGCATGATACCATAGAATCTAGAGTGGAGCTCCTCTAAGCACACACACATTTAGTCTACAAGGTCATCTATTCTGAGTCTTCACAAAGAGGTCAAACAGATAAACAACAACAACACTGGTAGAAGCTTTTCAAAGCACGACTGAAAGCTGAGTGGCACTAGGTGAGCTAGTCTCAGGGCCAGATGTTCTCCGTGACGGTTTCAACAGTCAAAAGGCAAAAGCACATAAACATACTGAAACTTGGTTACACTGTAGAGAAGTGACCCAAAGCATAACTGAGTGTTTGATTTGGCCTGGAGTGTGCATTCATTTGAGATTTCCACCAAGCAGAGCAAGAACTGACAGAACAATAAATAATAAATATTGGCTCTCCAGAAGAACACACTGTCGGAAGATTAGAACGGTCAGAGGTTTGTCATTATAGCTCAGGATATGAGACAGATGCTCATTAGAGTACACTACAAGTTGGCCACACAAACACTGTCTCTGTGTAAACTCAGCAAACTTTTGTTTTACTTTTCTTTCTTTTTTTTCTTTCCATTGTACTTTCATTTTCTACTTTTTTAATTTTATATTTAATGTACTTCCTGCTGAGTACTTACTGCAATATTTCATTGCTGACTCAATTTTAACCTACATACATGATCAACAAACAACTGAACAAGTGTTTATGCTAGGCGGTCCAGGAGTGATACTGATCCAGATAGCTTGACCTCTGATTATTGATGGATGATGCCTGGAAAGCTTTGCAGTACTAACAGATTAACCTTTCGTTTAAGGTTATCTTAAGTCTGAAAATCCATGGGCTTGTTACTAGATTGCAAGTTCTGATGAGGAAATAGATAAGACTCAGACTTCATCCACACATCTACTTATAGTCAGGGATAGCTGGTATGTATAGGCAGTTGGGACTAAGCCCTTCCTCTCTTTCAAAGAATAAGGTTTCAACATAAGGTTTAAGTTTTAGCTTATTATTAGATTTTTCCACAGGACCTATGAACAATATCACCACCAGAATGTTACAAAAATAAAATGTGATTTGGTTAAGATGGGACTGATCCATTCTAACCTCAGCTGTAGAATTCAACCAGACAATCAGTGAAATTCTCGTTTAATGTCAGAAAATATTTTGCGGACCAGCATTTAAAGTGTTGTGGATTAAAACAACAAAATAAAATGATACGACCAACACAAAAACTGTGGCATTTTGTAAATATAATAATGAATGTGAATCCCTGGTGTAATTATGTAACTTTATTAGCAGCGTCCTCCTGAAATGCGCTAACAACATTGAGAGTAATATCCTCCTCTGCCCCTCACGGGCTCTAGTCGCTATGGTAACGCGTAAATGTTCCTTTCAAAATAAGTTTTCAGTGCTGTTGTGGGGATCTCAGGGTTTTCTGCCATGACTTTCATCCAGAATATTGGCAAAGTTGATGTCTCGAACATACTTGGATGCTACAGATTGAGATTGTATTTAAAAAAAAACAAAAAAAAAAACATTAATAAATAATAATGAAAAAAATATATATATATATTTTATATATATATATTTTTTTTTTTTGCCCGGTACCGGTCCGTGGTCCGGTTGTTGGGGACCACTGCCCTAGATTGCATTTTGCCTCAATTTGAAAAGCCCATAATGAACACAAACACACCAAATTCCTTGTGTGTATGTAAAAATAAATAAAACTGACTTCAATTCTGATGTCCAGCTCCAAAAACATAAATTGTAAGGCAGTTAGCAATAGTTAGCAATGCAGATTTTACTGTCAGTGTTGTCTTGCTAACATTATCCAAGGAAGATATGCATGTAATTATTATAAGTAATTGTTTATGCTAGCCAATTATATTTGCATTAATTTAGTTAGATATTAGTAGTTGAGTAACTCCAAGACATTTAATTCTTCTTTCAATCTACACTTTTTTTTTTGTTCTACAGAATAATTTAAATGTACGGAAGTGGAGTTATAATGAGTTGAGCTTGTTTCACTTAGTTTGCTACCTAAGACAATTGATACAAGATAATTGAGTTTTTAAAATAGATAATTCAATTTAAATTTCTACAAGATAACCCCTTCTCTAGATAGAGCCATGTAACTGACATCTAAGTAAGATAGTTTTCCCTTGTATATTGATGTTTTATAGGGCTCTTTGATTTGAAGAGGCTTTCAATGTGTGTCGATTGTGTGAGCTTCTGAGGTTTATTTATTCTTTATTACACAGTATTTATTTTACTGTAATAATTTATATCAAACAAAGTGTTATAATGTGTCATTAGTAAATTGAAGAGAGACAATATACACATATTATTGACATAACAAATCACTGGTGTATACACTGCTCACTCTGCTCTCTCATGCTGGACCATCCTGTAATATGCAATACTTATGCAAAAATTCTGAGCTCTTCAAGCTACAATAAGCCCTCAAAAATGCAGCAGAAAGGTCCATGGCTACTGCAGGTTGTGGAAATACATACAATAAAAGAACTCAGTCTAGATGATAATGTCATAAAGTTTGACATCAAGCATTTTCAGGGACTCCAGTGTTAAGAAGAACATGATGGTAATGTGCCAAGAGATGAAGAGTCCCTTCAGTTACTGAACATAATGGTACCAAGTTCTGTTGCAATTACATATTTTAAATTAACTTTATACAACCTATATTGAATTCCTATTTCTGTTTAAAATATAAGTTATAAAAATTAGATAAATCTGTCCCTCTCCATTGGTAAAGTGAATTAAGATGTTGGGGTGAATAACATGTAATGTAATGTAATGTAATGTAATGAAATGAAATGTAATGGGATGATGTTATTTATTTAATCATGTAAACAATATTTTCTCTACACATTACTTATGTTCCGAATTACTCTGTAAAACCCAAAGATAACAAACGTTAAAAAAGGCCAGTAGTATTTTTCAGAAATGCAATAAAGAAAATGTCAAACACAGTAAGCATCATTTTAAATGTCTTGCCTGCTTTTTAACACAACGCTGCTTACTGTATTTCCCCAATGATAGGCCATCTCTATTCTATAAATCACAGAAAATGCTTTATGTTTTAAAATTCTAAAATAAGCCACTCCGTGTTATTAGCCACAGCGTTACTGAATTTACCGATCTGAAGTAAAAGCATCTAATTTGGCCCCTGGAGACCTTTGCAAATCTATACAGTAGTTAAGTGTGAACAATTAAATTGGTAATATTTTGAGCTTATTTATATTATGCCGCAACACAAGAACTACTAGAATTTAAGCTCCAGGTAGTTTCTTTTGCGAAGCGACATCTGCAACATCTGAGATCAATACTGGTGATGAAAGCATGTCCGACATCAGTGAAAGCATAGCAGCACGTCACAATCAAGTTGTGACAACAACATTTAAGGATCTAATTTTGAAGGATTTGAAGAAATATAAACTAAGAATTTCAGTGTTGCCAATTTTATAGTGAAGAATTTACATGTAGACGGATGATTGACATCACTATACAGCCGTATCACCACCCTCCAGTCCTTCAAACAAAAATTAAAGCAACAATAAACTTTTGTTTCTTTTATTTCTGTTAAATTTAGCTTTTCTCTATCTTGTATTATACACTTTATTACTATGTAATGTAGTAAAGGCCTGAAAAGGTTTAAGAGAGGCTGGATGTGATAGTGACGATTGACAGAACATGGTCACTGAACAATCTTTGCTCTGCCCCACCTTTATTCCCAATTAAAAGGACTGTGTTAAGGTTTTTAGGACTATATCTACTATAATCCATAAATTCCTATACAGTTTATACTCTGACACCTCACGATGAGTGAGACTACCTTCTCAGGCTTTCCAGGAAAGGGTTAAACCTTTCTTCCTACAGCGGGAGGGCCTTTTAACTTGTGTGAGGTCTTGACATAACTAATCTATTATCTAAGTAATGATTTTCCACACAAAGAATGAGTCAGAAGAGCATTTTGATATTAAAAATAAAGGAATATTTACTCACAGTTTCTTCAGCGGTTACAGTTAAGCTTGAACAATCACGATAGACAGAAGTTTTCCCCCGAAGAGCCCACAACGTTGGGTGAAAGTCAGGCATGACCGTGACCAGACAGACTCACCAAGTCCCACCCAACTGGCTGTTTGCTAATGTCACTCATGCACCCGCCCAGTTAATAATGTTTTGCCTTTGTCCTTGAAGTGTTAGCCTAGCCACTGCTAGCCCCATGTGCCTCTGAAGTATAAACAAAGTTTTGTTTTGAAAATATAGCTTCAGCCCAGAGCTAGCAGTCTCTCTCTGTTCTTTCCTGGAATGTCAACAAATTAGCCCAGCCACCTCGCTAGCTATTTGGGCAAATCAAAAGTCCTGTGTGCTTTTCCTAGGAAGTAAATAAAAGCTGGCTCCTCTCTTCTCAGTGTTTCCTCAGAGTTTAGACAAGCTGCTTTTCACATCTGAAGTAGTGTCTGGCTGGAGACGAGGACAATGCATTATCACTGCCAATCCATGTTTTTGGTGCGAAATGAAGTTCTTTCCTCCAACAACTAAAATCATAGTTAGGTGTAACACATCAGGTGCACATGATTAGAACATCTTTACGCAGTATTTTGAAGGAGGTTTGCCCTATTTATTCATGATCAATTTGTTTAGCTTGTTCCTATCGGCTACTTTCAAACTGCCTGGACCTCAGTCTGCGCAGGAAGTACAGTCTGCTCTGACCCTTCCTGTGTGTGGCCAGTGCGTTCTGTGTGTGAGGCCTTCAGGAAGAAGATTGTACTTATAAGTTTGGTAAGAGATTTAAAAAGATCTCAAAAGAATTTGCAACCAGCCATTCCACAGTCTGGAAAATAGTCTACAAGTAGAAAACTTTCAAAACAACTGTCAACATGCCCACATCTGACTGTGCAAGCAAGTTAATCCTGAGAGCAGATTGCAAAATGCTAAAAGGAGTCTCCGAAAACTCAAAAATATCATCACAGGACCTATAGCAGGCTCTTGCTACTTTTGTGCCTCTAAAATCAGAAAATGGTTGCACAACTTAACTTGCATGGGAGGTGTGAAAGGAGGAGACCTTTACTCTCTAAGAGAAACATCAAGGCTGAACTGAAGTTTGTCAGAGAGAACACAGACAAAGACCAGGACTTCTGGAATAATGTTCTTTGGACAGATGAGTATATAATTTTATTATGTGGACACCAGAGGAGATGACATGTCTGGTGTAAAACCAAATCCACATTCCAGGAAAAGAACTTCATACCAACTGTGAAGCATGGGGGAGGAAATGTCATGGTTTGGGGATGCAGGACCTGGCCAGCTTATGGAATCCTCTATGAATTCTACAGTGTATCAGAGGGTGCTTGAGGAAGATGTGAGAACTTCTGTAAGAAGATTAAAGCTAAAGCTGAAGCCCAAAACATATCAGTAATTAGTTTACCCAGGACTGGCTTAAAACTAAGAAATGTAGAGTTCTGGAGTGACTGAGTCAAAGCCCTGATCTTAATCGTATTGAGATGTTGCAGGGTGACTTGAAACAGGCTGTACATGCAATGAACCCCTCAAAAATCTCACAGCTTAAAGAATTCTCCATTGAGGAGTAGGGCAAACTTTCCTCAGACAGAAGTGCCTCACTGCAGTTACTTCAACCAAAGGGGGTAACACTAGCTATTAGGGATTAGAAGCTAAAATAGCTAGAATACACATTTTTGGTGATATCTTTTGTTTACTTAATAAATCAAGGTTCATTTTTGTAGTCTACCTACAATTAAACCACTTTCTATTCCAGATAAATAAAAATTAGATATAGATTATGGACATTTATAAATAAAGAACTGAATATGTAATGGGGCATTCTCATTTTTCACACAACTGTATCTCTGTATCCTATTTAAGATGAAAGTTATAAAATGCATAAATAAGCTTGGGGAAATGGGGAAATGAATGTAGTTAACTCATTTAAGCTAGCAAACAGTAGAGTGCCTTTAAGTACTTTGTGACATTTACTGAATTATATGTACACACTTTTCTCTGCAGTGTTGGGGTTACTAAGTAGATATAATGGGATGATGCTACTTATGTTCTTCATAGGTTTTCTCACTCTGCATTATTTTTAATGCCTTCATGACAACAGTTTTCCAGTGGCAGTGGCTACTTTTGGTAGGATGATATAAAACTGATTTGAGTGACATGGCGAGGTGTTGACTTGGTCTCCAAATTCCATGGATCTCAACCTATCTGTGGGATGTACAGGATGTTTCTTTTACCCTAAGTTACTTAAAAGATTTGCTGCTAATGTGCAGTGTCAAATACTGTAGCACACATTGAGTGGTGTTTTGTTGGCAAGGGGGAACCAGACCAGAGGAGGATGGGATCCCCTTCTGAGCCTTGGTTCCTTTCATGGTTTCTTCCTATAATTAAAGTTTTTTTCTTTCCTCTGCCACCTTTGGCTCATTGGACTCTTGGACCCAGATAAAGCTGCTTAGTGACAATGTCAGTTGTAAAAAGCGCTGTATAAATAAAATGGACTTGACTTGACTTGAAATGATAATTATGCATGTGTTGATATGACTGACCTGTGTATACCATCACATCTATATGACCTTACTGAACATATTCCAAAACTATGTGCATTAATTTGGACCTCACCTTAGGCACAGGGGCTCAGTCATGCTAGAACAGGAAAGAGCCTTCCCCAAACTGTTGCCACAAAGCTGGAAGCATATCATTTCTTTAGCCAAACCATGACTAACAGCCATAACCCAATATACTCCTCCACCACAGTTTGGCACTTTTCCTCCTGTTAAGTGGCGTTCTCCTGGCATCTAGCAATCAAAAGTTCATCCAACAGACTGTCAAAAATTAAGTATGATTCCCCACTCCAGAAAATACATTTCCATTGCTCCAGAATTCATCAGTGGCTTGCTTTACACTGCTCCAGATGACACTTGCCATTGCCAATAATGATCTTATGCATGTGTGCAGCTGCTCAGCCATCAAAAACTGATGTCAGGAAGCTCCTCATCCACAATACTTGTGCTGATGTTTCCTTTAGAGGCAGTTAATTCTGTACTGAGTGATACAACAGAAGACACTGACTATAGTCAGTGACTATAATCAACAGCCCCACTCTGTGAGTTTGGGTGGTCTACAACTTTGAGTCTCTGCTGTTAATTGAAAAAGGTGTCCACATGCATTTTACTATATAAGGTTATATAAATATATAATATATAGTGTTTTTTTTTATCAGATAGAGGTTAGCAATAGCGCAAGTCACATATTACATATTTGTATTCATTTATAACGTATTACACTACAAAATCTATTTCTGGAACAACTGGGAGCTTTGTAAATGCAGTGAAAACAGAAATTCAACAGAAATACATTTGTAGCATGGATTGTGTGGAAGCCTATGGAGCATTAAAAATGTGAGGGAGGGTAGAGGTATGGAGTAGGGGTGGGGGGGGGGGGGGGGGGGGGGGGGGGGGGGGGGG